>VOQZ01002213.1:0-219456 GCA_008079305.1 Phytophthora palmivora
TGGGTGATCATCCACCTATCAAGCAGCGAGCTCGGCGGGTAGCACTAAGTATCTGAAACCACATACGAGCTGCTCAAGGGACTGTTACGAGCGAAATGGTGTCATTTTCGAAGAGTCCGTGGGCCTCGCCCATCGTTATTGTTCTCAAGAAAACGGTGTGGGATATCAGATTGTGTATCGACTACAAGAAGGTGAATGCAATTACGATGATTATGGAATATGCGATGCCATTAGTGGATGATTTACTTTCGGAATTGGAGAAATACTTGTGGTTTTGCTCATTGGACGCAGCTAGCGGCTTTTGGGCGGGATGATGACCAGCCGAGCTCGGCGGATTTCAGCTTTCGTATGTGCCTTAGGGCACTTTGAATGGTTACGTATGCCGTTTGGATTGAAGAATGCCCCCATGATATACCAAGAATGATTGATAACGCATTATGGGGTATGTCCAACCGAAAGGTGGATGGTCAGTTCGCTAAAAGGATCCGCCGAGCAGAAGAAGTAGCGGCAACTCGGCGACAGAGTCAAGGGGTGACACAACTCAACCGCCGAGTTCGTTGACCAATTTGCGGCTGACAACCGAGCTCTAGCCGAGCTCGATCCGCTCCAAGAATTGATTGACAGCCCTGAGGGCGATGTTCACGTGTGGAGAACCCGACCAATCGGTTTTGACGCCCGTATTTACACGGCGATCGTTTGTGATGACATTTGCTTTGGTGGAGTAACTTTTGATGAATGTCTGGAGACATTGGATAGGCTGCTGACTCGGCTAGCTGAGTGCAGGATCAGTGTCAGCTTTTCGAAAAGCATATTTGTGCAGCCCAAGGTTGACTTCCTGTCACATGAAGTAACCTCGAGGGAATACGAGCTGACCCAAAGAAAACTCTTGCTATTGCCAGCGAGCTCCCATTCCCGAAATCGAAGAAAGGCATACAAGCATTTCTAGGGGCATTGAACTACTACGGCAGGTTCATCCAGAACCTGGCTGTGTATGGGGCAGTACTCTATCAGCTGAAGGACAGTGATTTCGAAAGTAACAAAGACTTGTCGGCCGCTCAAGCAGCTTTCGCCGAGTTAAAAAGTCGAGTGGCAACGGCGCCGATTCTGCGCCATTTCGACTCGGCTAAAGAGGTTCACATCATGCTTTTTGCCAACAATTGGGCATTAAGCAGCACATTGATGCAGATGCATGACGACAAGCTGCACCCCGTACGATTTTGCGGCAGGGTGTTGAAGGAAAACGAAGTTAATTATCATCCAGCTGAGAAAGAAGTGTTAGCGCTACTCCAGCTACTGAAGATATGCCATACACTACTGGCAGGCAAAGTACTACATGTGTACACCCGATTCTCCACATTGGAATGGGTCTTTCAGTCCGCGTCATTATATGGCCGAGCTGTAAGTTTCGCTGTACTATTCCCACCCTACCATCTGAAGATAAAGAGAGTACGAGAACGTGACGCTGACTTCGTCCAATTGTTGCAAGCGTCAATAACCCCGCACGTGGGGTTAGACGAGTCACTGGAGCACATTGCCCCGCCGTCGAAGAACTCGGCTACGGTCCGACTGGACCCTGAGCTCCTGTATGCTAAACTACCACGACATATAAGGGGCACGTACTGTCCTTTGATGGATCGGCGAAGACGGAAAAGAATGGCGGCTATGGCAGCTGTTCATGGATTTGTGGCGCTTGCCCGAGTGGGACATTGAGATCGCTGCGAGTGCGTACCTCTCTCGTCGACCACGGTCAATTTAGCCGAGTACACGGGGATGAACAATGGGGTGAAAGCAGCTATCGACCGTGGTGTGACAGATTTGGTGATCGTGGGCGACTCGCGGCTTGCAATCCAGCAATCCATGGGGGTGATAGCCTGCAAGAAGGAAACGCTCCAAGTCGAGTTGGCCCGCCACAAGAATTGACGAAAAAATTGAATTCGGTCAAATACCTACATGTGATACGACTATACAACTCGGCTGCCGATCAATGGCCACAGAAGCATTGGAAACCCAAATTAGCCGAGTAGTTCTGAACGCTGAACGAAAAGCCGAGTTGAAGACGCTGAATCGGATCCCAGAAATTTTGTACACGGCCGGTGATGGCACTAACGATTGCGAGGAAACCCGAAAGCGTGCCCGATTACTCGTAGCCAGGTACGCCGAGTCCGTTTCAAAGATGACGAGAACAAAGAAACAAACAAGCCGGTACCAGCAAACGAGGAAGACTCGACTCAGCTGGAAACAACGGAACCCGACCTGAACAGTGAACTCGAGATCCGAAGGCGTCAGCCAGCTAGGCGAATGGAAACCAGTGGTGAAGTTGAGTTCGGGGACACACAGCCGAGTTCACAAGGAGTCGAGCCGAGTTGAACACCTCAAGGCACCAAGCGCCGATAATATTGACCCGGCGGTCGTCCAAGCCGAACGACGGCGACGCATTGACAAGGCCCAAGATGAAGAGCTACGGTGGGCAGATCTTAAAGCTTACCTGAGAGGCGAGCTGAGTCAACTGTCATTTCGCCGAGTCAGAAATGCCGGTAAAGTGGCGGACGATTTCGTACTCAGCGAAGATGGACTGTTATACCGTCATAATCGAAGTCGCCGACGGGGTGGAGATGACGAGCCGAGTCTGAATCTTAGACTGGTGGTTCCAACCACCATGGTCGATGAAGTTCTGCAGAACTGCCATAACTCGGTGGAGGGAGGTCACCAAGGGATTGTGCGGACCTACCACCGAGTCAAGTCTGACTATTACTGGATTGGGTTATATGCAGATGTGGTGCGGCATGTTCAGTCATGCGAAGACTGTTGTACCAGCAAGAGCAAGCCTCAGCTCAGAGGATACTCCCCTGGCAACATCGTGTCAGACCGACCATTCCATATTGTGTCGATGGACTTTGTAATACCACTCCCACGAACTCGGCGAGGCAACACAGCTCTATTACTGTTTCAAGATCACTTCACGGGGTTTGTGATAGCAAAGGCAATGGCCGAGACAGGGGCACTGGAAGTGGCGAAAGTATTCGAAGAAAATGTCTTCCGGAGGTTTGGTGCTCCGTCCCTGGTTCGCCATGACAGAGACCCCAGGTTCATGAGTGAGGTGTTCCAGAAGTTCTCAGAGATGATGCAGTCAAGGTCAAGAGCCACGCTGAGTTACAGACCACAAGCCAACGGTCAACAAGAGCGGTCAGTCAAAACGATGATCCAGACAGTACGGGTTTACGTGGAAGATCCACTACAGGCTGACTGGGATGACATAGCCGAGAAGATGGTATACGCCATCAACAACTCGAGGGACTCTACTCGGCAGGAGACTCCATTTTACCTGGTACATGGTTGGGATGCGCGATCAACGATGAAAGCTATGACGGAGTCAGTTAGGCGTGGTCAAAATAGCTCAGCCGACTTGGCCGCCCCAGCCGAGTGGCGCCGAGAAGCAAACCGACAAAGAGAAGTTGCATTACGTCTAGCAGCCGAGTACCAGTTGAAGGAGAGAGCCCGCCGAGCGAAAGAGCATAATGAGTCGCTGAGCCGAGTTGAACAGCGAGCCACGCCTCAAGCTAGAAGCAATTCGAAAACCACCGAGTCGGGAGGAGCGCCAGCCGAGTCGGTTGAAGCCGCCGCCGAGTCGATGGGAACCACTGCTGAGTCTACGAGGTCGCTGTTCAAGGAAGGTGACCAAGTGTGGTTGTTCATGGAACGAGTGAGGCAAGGGCTCACTAAGAAACTCGCGCACAGATGGCATGGCCCATTCAGAGTGAAGAGGAAAGTCGAGGAGTTTGCATACGAGTTGGAATTGCCAGACAAGAGCGGATATAGGTTCTACCCGGTGATCCATGTGTCTCGGTTGAAGAAAGTGGCTGACGCCGAGAAGAGACCCACGACTCGGCTTGTAGCCGAGCTCGAAGAAGATCAACGGTTCGACTTTGATGAGGAATTGCTCCCAGAAGACAGCTGGGAACCTGACGAAGGCGCCAGTCAGTATGAAGTCGAAGCCATTTTGGACGACGAATTACCACTATCCACAAGTACAGCAAGGAATGAGCGAAGGTTCAAAGTGAAGTGGGTTGGCTATGAAGAGCCGAGTTGGGAACCTTTGTCGAATTTGTCTTGTGGAGGGTTACTCTTTGATTATTTGCGCCAAAAGAAACGGGAAAATCGTCTGCAAATGGTGCAAGTTGCAGATGAAGAATAACAATTCATTGCACTGGAAGAACCCGGCCAGCTCAGTGAAGATAGCAGGCTGAGCTGGGCGAAATGCTACTGCATCAAACTATATATGATTATATGATTTACGAAATGGAAGAGATATGAAGATGGAACCTAACTTAAATCTCCTGCAACCGCGAAGGATCCGACGAAGCCGAGTCACCTGAGGGAAGGCTACTTGGTGGTTGGGCAGCGACTGCCTGAGCTGCTGAGGCTAATATCTCAATGGCCGAGCTCGGCGATCGAGCTGGACTGGGGATAGCCGAGTCAGCGGCCGTCGGCAACTGAATCCCAGCGGAGGCAACTGGGGAGTCGGGCCCGAACAAGGAAGTTGTCGGAGACGCACCTCGAAGGTTCGGAGACCCCAGTCCATCATCCGACGCCGGGCGGGGAGTAGTCCCACCGAGATCCTCAAAGATGAAAATCCCGGTACGGTTCTCTCGCGGTGGAAGTCCAATAGGGATCCGCGGTGGATCCGGCTCGGCTAAATCCACGTCGTCATCAATGGATTCGTCAACAACACGAGGATCCATGCCGTGAGGAGCGAACACCATAAACTCGGGGTTCCGAGGTCGAAAGCAGGTGTTGAACGGATGACGGGCTGGGTCTAACAACCACCATGCCCGCCAAGGTTCGTGGTGATCCACAGCAAGGACCTCTTCCGACCAGAGCGCACTGTCCGGCACCCAAGGTAAGTTCACCAAAGGGTAGAGCGGAACTGACGGGTCGAAGTACAACTCCGAATCAACTCGAGGAGTTGGCAATCCACCACTGGACTGGGCTGTGACAGCCGAGTACAACGCATCTGAAGCTGCCGCCATGAGACCCCGCAAAGCGTCACCTCGGCGTTTCCGCTCGATGCGATATTGAGTCCACACGTTGTAGACTGCAATAAGCTCATCCGGCGGGATGCTAGGGTCGAAGGCAGGGTGAAGCCCGATCAAAACGCTAGCCTCAACCAACCAGTGAGTCCGTTCGCACATGGCCACGAAGAAGCGAGTATGTGCAGCCAAGTCAGCAGCCGAGTTAGGGGACCCCGATGCAGGGAGGTCTCCCCGGAGTCGCACCCATAAATCTCCAAGAGTCTCCATGAGTGATGACGGCCGTGTATGGCCAACTAGCCGAGATCGAGCCTCAGCTAAAACCGACGGAGAGAAGAAGGTTGGGAGATCCGGCAACATACGCCGTAACTGCTGGAAAGGGTGCTGAGGATTGAACACATCCACGAACGAACGCACTCCGGCCAGAGTTGAGAGAGTGGCGCGGACACGAGGCTTAGCACCACCAGAAGACTCCAAAGGAACTCGGCCAGATTGGCAGCTTAGTATTCCAGCCCAACAGCTCGGCGCCAGCGTGGAAGAACGGCAAAGTCCGGAGTCTCGCCAGCTGAGGAGTGATGCGCGAGTCCCTTGAGGCCGACTGCATGGCTCTAGTGCGGAGCTGCGCCAGTGGAACTTGCAGCTGAGCTGGGAGAGCCACCTCTGCAGATCGCTGAGTAGAATCGGAGACCGGAGCCGAGCTAACAACGCTGGTAGGCTGTGGAGCCGGTTGGAAGCGGGAGCCGAGTTGCGAGAGGTAGATCCTTGGGAGCCCGTTGTGGAAGTTCCAGAAGGAACCGCTCGACCAGATTCAGGATCCCCAGACTCGGCTGCCGCTGACACCTGCGCCTGGGACTTACCAGGAACGGCTTTCCGTCTCTTCTTGGGACGAGCCGATTCGCTATCGTCCGAACCACCACTTGGTGACGATGAGCGATGCTTACGCTTGTGCTTGTGTCTGCGCTTGTGCTTGTGCTTGTGCTTCTTCCGGTGCTTCTTCGACGGGGTTGGCACCTGAGGAGAAGACCCTCCCGAGGTAGGAGCCGGAGGCGGACCAGGAGGAACTTGGCCAGCGGCCAAATAGCTCTGGATCTTGCCGTGAGGCGGAGGAAGCGGAGAAGAGACTACCGTAGACACAGCAGACACATCAGCCGAGTCGGAGCCTTTGTCGTCATCATCGCTCTCGTCATCAGAGCCAAAGAGCTGAGCGAGACGAGAAAGGGCCAGTCTGGAAGCAGAACTGGCCGGGGCATTACTCGTAGTGGTCGAAGCCGTATTCGCCGAGCTGGCCTCGGCTGCTTGATCGTCATCAGCCGAGTCACTTGAGAATTCTAGTGGGTGTGAAAGAGACCCAACTGAACTCGACGGGATGGACTGGTGACCTGTAGATCCACCATCGAGACCAAGTACCACGTTATCTGAAGTTCCAAGGTTCTCCAGCAACTGAGCGTTAACCTGGCGGGCAGTTGCTGCAGCAGTACGGAGAGGGCGGCCGGATGGAGACGTCAACCCGGCAGAAATGGCTGCAGCCCGAGATGATGCTACGGGACGACTTTTGCAGGCCAAGAGACGAGCAACCGAGCTCGACGGCACTTGCAGTACTTGCGGAGGGCCCTTAGCCGAGCTAGGTTGAGCTGGCAATGATACAGGAGTCCCAAATGGAGCCACCGGACTCGGCGTAGGGACTGGGGGAACAATCGAAACTACAACCGAGGACGAGCTCGGTACCGTTATTGCTGGGGGAGTGCTCATCGACAATGAAGACGCTAGGGGAGCGATCAGCTGGGTCGTCGACGCGGCTAACTCGGCGGGTTGGCCTGCCGAGGTTGGTGCAGCGGAATGCGACGCTGCTCCATCGGAAGTACTCCCTGACACACGGTCCACACTCGCATCTTGGATGACAAGGCCGCTCGACTCGGCGGATGATCTTCCCGAGCACCGAGGAGGAACAGTCTTAGCTGTTTTCCTCTGACGAGGTAATGACCGAGCTGGTGGGACCGTCAATTCGCTGTCGGAAGCTGCCAACAAGCGATCGTCCGGAGGGCCGATAAGGGCGGCAGCCTCTTCGTACCCGTCCTCGCCAGGTAATGGCTGGCCATAAGGCTGCAGAGGTGGAAGAGCAACCTTCCGTTTGCGAGGACCTGCAGCTGTAGCCGACTCATGATTCGCCAGTACGCGTAAGCGCTGGGATGGCGTGAGTCTGTCCTTCCGAACTCGGCGGAGAGCTTCAATCGACCGCGAAGGGCGGTGGCGAAGCGGAACTTGAGTACCCGCCGAGCTGGAACTCGGCGGTAACGCTGCTGCCGAGCCAGAGCCTAGCGTAGGAACAGCAGCCGAGTTGGAAGTCGAAGCCTGAATACTAGCAGAGCCGGATTGACGCGAACGAATGCACAACTCTACGACCCGTCCGGAATTTGCATAACTTCCGGAAAACGCTCGGCTAGCAGACGGCAAAGCCGAGCGTTCAGCTTGAGCGAAGCCGGGTCCATTCCAGGAACGTCCAGGCCAGCTCCAGCTGCAGCAGCCATGTGAGGATCATGCATGGGTACGAACCCTTGCCGACTGATGATCCTCTTCTGGCGGAGGATGGTCTCCCTCATCTCGTCGATGGTCTTCTTGGCGTGGCGAAGCTTGTAGGAGCCATCATCATCCAACGACGACACAATTTCCTGAAGCTGCTGGAAATGCTTGGCCGAAACGCCTTGAAGGATCTTGTAAGCTTCATCCCGCTCGACGATTGACTTGGAGAGGGCCGTAATGTCCTCATCTCGGCTCTTGATCATGAGCTCGGCCGCCTGAAGAGCGGACTGAGTAGCAGTGACCTCAGCCGTCTGGGCAGCCCTAGCTTGCTTGAGCTCAGCTCCGGAGGCAGTTAAAGCCTTCCGGAGGGAAGTGACAAGACCAACTGACTTGTCAACCTCGCACCTCCAGAGGTGGCACTCACGCTCAGAAGTCTCAAGCTGCAGCTTCAGCTGAGCAACCTGGTCCAGCGAAGAGCCCAGCCGCTTTTGGAGCGACGCGTGAGACGCCTCAGCCGAGTGTAACTCGACTCTCAGTTGGGCTAACTCGGCAGACGAGTTAGGAGGCTGATATTCGCCTCGAAGGATGTCCACCAGAGCACTAGCTGACTCAGCATGGAGGATAGCATCGCGCTGAGCCGAGTCAGACGGCTCAGGCGGCTGTGTCACGGCGAAAGCGATCAACCGAGCCAGTTGAATGTGCTCCTCGTGGTGACGGTTCCCTTGTTCCATCACAAGAGTAGAAACCGGATCCGAGGTAACCTGGTCGGCCGAGCTCGACTTAATGGTGGCGTCCGAAGTGGTGTCGCCCGGCGAGCTCGGCTGACGAGGGGAGGACGTGCGAGAAGTCGGTCCAGAACCAGGACCAGCCTCAAGGGAAGTTGTCAGGTCAATGACCGGGTTACCCCGACCACTACTGACCCCAAGAGTGCTGGCCCCTCTAACCGGCAACTCCGCGGACGCCTCCGAACCACGGCCGGCGGAGGTAACGGGAACGATTGGAGAAGCCTGTGGACAAAGCTGACATGTTAGTGGATGAACGAGAGCGCTGAACGACAGCAGGGCCGTACCTGTGAATGCTGTAGAGCTGGTGGAGTCGCCATGATGTGGAGGAAGCGAAGAACGAAGTTAACGGTGGCGAGTCGAAGCTTGAGAGAGTGAAAGAGATGGGTTTTGACACTCACCAGCTCGGCTCGTATCATAACCGGGGCAGTTGTGATGTAGCGAACATCAAGTTTGACCCTTGGCTGAGTCTAAGGAGCCGTGGCCTACGGTACAAGATTGCGACGCACCAGAGCTCGGCTTTAAAAGCAGCTTAGGAGCGGTGGTCCACGGTACGGACTCGGCTGAAGACCTCTTAAAGGGGAAAGCTGAGTCCAAGGACTCGGCTATAGTACCTTCAGAGTTACCGGAAGAAGATGCGACCAAGCGCAGGGACTAACGACCATCGGGAGAGCCGGGAACAGTCGCTTCGACTGGGCTGAAAGGTCGGTGAGATCTATAACGACTCTATTTCACTAGATATTTGTATAGGAACCAATTAGGAATCAGAAAAGGGGCTTAAGCCCTAGTATTAAACAGAGCAGAATTTTCTAGGTCCAGAACACGTGTACACTCTTCCGGTAAGTCCCTGCACGGGCCGGATTATGTCTGCCGTCAGAACTCGAGAGGCATAGCTTGTAGAGTTCTGACTGGTAGCGCCAAGAGATTAGGTTGGCCCGAGGAAGGGCGTGTCTCGCCAAGCGCGAAGAACAAACCCCGCCGAGCTCGGCGGGTCGGTATACCGTACAGCCCGGGTACCGTTACTCTTTCAGCCGAGTAGCCTTTGCCTCGGCGACCCGTAAAAGCGCTAACGCGCCGTCGTCCATCCTTTGGTGGAGGGCACGGGATACCATATTATTGGCTGGCTTGGTTGGTTGGTACTCGGCGGAAGCGAGACACCAGCTGTCCCGGAAGGGCCGAACCGCTAGGGGACAACCCAGCGCAGGCCAACAAACGCCGACCTAACTCGGCGATTGTTGTGGTTGCGTGATATTTACCCACATCTGACGGATTTGTGCGTTCTGCAACACCACAGATGTGGGAAGCTCGGGCACATGCAACGTGCCTGCCCTGCGGGAGGGCAAAGGAAGTTCCCTTCCAAACCTAGGGGCTCGAGGGGCCAGTGGCAGAAGCCGCGACCCAAGAGCCAGGGGAACTGGGGTCACCAGTAGGGGCGGGGTGCCTTACTGGGGAAGATCTAAGTCCCCATGGTAGGAGTGCGGACGGCGCACGCCATGGAGGCTTAGCCCCTGAGAGCCTGGGTGCTCTCGAGTCGAGGAAGAGCAGCGGCGGACTGCTCGTGGTACACGCGAGTGTACGGGGATATGGAGATCCCTTTAGAGCCCTGATTGACTCTGGGGCGTCGACGAACTTTGCTCGACGCCAGACGGTCGCGCGGAATGGCGACAAGTATGCCGATGCTTTGCGAGAAAGCGAAGGCAGGGGCCAGGTCTCGGTGAGACTGGCCGATGGTACGGTGGTTAACGTACCTGGGGTCCGTATGGACCTGGCTGTAAAGTTTGAAGACTTTGACAGCACGGAGTCGTTTCTTGTCCTAGACATGGACAAGTACGACTTGATCCTGGGCGTGCCGTGGCTCGAAAAGCACGAGCCCTGGATCGATTGGCGCGGCAAGCCATTGGGGCTAGCCGGCCTACAGTCTCCGACAGAGCTTTGGTGAGTAATGTTCCCACCTCTGTCCGGGATTGGGGCGCTAGGGATGGTCGCCAAGGCGCTTATGCGCCCGAAGAAGTAATGGGAGTCACTGACTCCAGTGAAGATGTTGCGATGAGCCTCGCAACCGGTCGTGAGACTAAGGCTCATTACCAAGCGTGTGGGATTGCCACGACGACAAGTCCCAACGCTGCGAGTCGTCGCGCCGTAAGGGCTTCGACTGTGGCAGTGCCGGACGGCACTGACCAGGCGGGTAACTTAAAAACGAGGTTGCTTTTTTATTGGCTCAGCCTAGCACCGTGAGAACCTCTATTATAATGGAATACTTCCCTACCTGGGGTCAACTGAATAATCTGAACCGTACATCCATGTCTCGTTTTTGCTTTATTTTCATCAAAAGTCCCTGGAGCGAAATGGTACTGCCCTGGGCTAAACTGTGTGTGGTATTGAACTGGCTCTGCCGGAATTCGATTATGATGAGTGGTGTCCAGCGATGCCTGCGAAATCAACCGCCTAAATTTAAATGACTTAACCTTGTCAAAACTGATTGTATCATACCGTACAGAATATAGATTCATATTAGAACCGGAATAGAGAGCAAGCAGAGTTCTCTTTGGAGAAACATCGCTTAGGACAGGGTCGATGTGGTATGCTATTTTCCGATGCGAACGACTTGCGATTCGTTATTGCATACTAGCGAATTGTAGCGATGCTTGAGCATGAAAGTAATTTGCTTTTTCACTGCAAATTCACTCTTCATTTCTTGTTATAAATGGCGTCATTTTTACCGTCGACAGCACTTCTGCTGGTCGAATGTAAATAAAGGTCAGTAGGTTGCTGGTGATAGCATAATTCAAGCAGGAATGCAGATAACGGAAACCTGCACGTCAAGATAAGCACCCAGGTCAGCAAAACGCAGATCACGCTGACGATCAAGCTAAGTAACGGCGATTAGGATGACAAGAACTATGGTATTATAGACCAGTGCTCTACTGTAGTAGGTCACTTCGAAATTTGTTCTGCAACTATTTTAAATAACACACTACGATAACATCGTCAAAAGAACGCTGCTTACTCCATCGATTTCTTCATTTCCTTACAGACACTACTACACCCCACAGATCTCATCGTTGGATCCACATCACCTTCACGCAGCCTCAGTCGTAAAAACAATGAGTCGCCGTTTCAATCGTGCCGGATGCACTGCTGTCGCGCTGGTGATAGAATTGATGCTAAGACGTAGAGCCTCGAATCCAATGTACGATTTCAAGACGCAAAATCACATCATGACAGCAGTGCCATGTCGTATGGTTTACACGTGGCTAGAACAACAATCAACCACACGACTTGTCCAGCTTCTGTCGTAGATCGATCTGGCAATCCTTGATACCGTTGCAACTTTCAACGATCAGTATATAAACGATTTCTAAATGCATGGACTACGACGACGCGCTTGGAAACGTTGGTGATCTGAAGACACCAATGGACTCTGAAGGATTTCTCTGTTGCCGGTACATATGTATAGCATTTGTGATAACAGTTGCGTTGACTGATCATCCGATGATCCAACAAACAGATGATTGATTCAATGAATGACCTGCCTCTAAGAATCGACCATTCCCAATTGTTGTTTGTATCGTTCGGGCTTTCCATCTTGTTCAACGAGATGAAGCAATTGTTGTTCCTTATGTTCGGGTTTACTCGTTCAACGAGCTGACGGTTGCGTTACCAGTTCGTGGTCTTGAGAGTCCATACCATAATATACCCTTCGTATGGACTATATAGCATCGCCGTATGTTCTACGAGCATCGATCAACAGCGGTCGCACATGCTAACCCGAGGGCATTATTGACGTAACCCTTCTCCGGCTCTGTTGGGCCTTCGCAACGTAGGACAGACTCATTACTGAATTCTCCATCATGAGATCCCATTTCACTCTCCAACGCCTCCTTGCAGCCCTCTTAGTTTCTATGTCTCTCGCTCAAGACTTGGCCGTCCAAAAAACGGCTGGAGGCGATGTCATCGAAGATATATCGGTGTATGGCGCACCTGTTGTCGCGTCGACTGGCACAAACCACAGCAGTGCTGTTCCCACTTTTGGCAAGATCACCTCAAAGACCGGTGAGTGCGTAACTGGTGACCCGACTGAGTACATCAGCACTGAATATCTCGACTGGGTATGGCAGAACCGCATCGGCCCAAACGCGGACACATCGACAAAAGGCAATTGGAATGTCATGAAGAACAAGAACTTCCTCATGGATAAGTTTGTGCACAATAACGGGTCGATCAACTATTGCGTCCGCTGGGATGCTAGCACGAATCTTGAAAAGAACGTTGCATCCAAGTTCAAGGGTGTGCTAGAACGCCACTACAACAAGTGGAACAAGTGGCTCGAGGGCTACAATTGTTGGCCATTCACGAAGCTCAAGGTCAATATGGTCGGCTTTGCTGCGAAGACCAAGTCGCAGTTCGAGTGGACGGACGAATCACTTGGCAAAATTTACGAAGGTAACCTGGATGAAGAGGGTGTGCCTCAGTGTCCCGACGAGTGCTATCGATTCTATGATAGTGTAAACAACCTGTGGTCGGACACGAGTTCATGCCCTGGAGAGCCCTTCGACGTTTCATTCTGGCTCAAGGAAGACATTCCCTACGGCTTTGGCTACGACTGGGGACAGGAAGTGAGTCTTGCTGACACCATGAAGAACTTGGACATGGAGAACATCTTGTTCGTCGGGCACGAAATCGGTCACGGTTTCGGTCTACCAGACTTTTACGGCCCAGAGACTAAGCCGGCTAAAGATTTCCCAAATTCTCTCATGATGGCGTATAGCTCGACTACTGTTACTCCCAGTGACGGCTGGATGTTGCGTCGCGTGCTCGACCATGTCAGGGATCGCTATAACTTCTAAATGTTGCGACAAAGCACGTGGAAGTTTTGTTTGTGTCGTTAACGCTCTTCCGGAGATCATAAATCACTGTTTTGATGTTCACTTGCACTGTACTCGTTACTGATGTTTTCAAAATATTGGTGAACTTTAAATCTGCATCTTCGTCCAGGTGGACACAGCAGCGGCGACAACAGTCCAAGATGGCAGTACGTCGGAGAATTCCTTCATCTCTGGAGTGGTAATCTCAAGATAATGACCAACAAAAGCGACATCGATGGGATTACTGGACTCTGCTTCGATCCAGAAGTGATAAATTGACGGAACAATGCCGCTGCAGAACTGAAGAATATACGCGTCTTCGGCTTCGACCACGGGTCCGCTGTTTCCGTTCCCCATGGACCTGTTGTCAAGAACAATAATCATAAGCTTTGTATTTCTCACAGGGTAAGATTCAAAACGGGCACTAGAAACGTACCATGACGTCAGTTTGGTTTTCTTGGCATCAATGAAGAGGTTCATATGTGAAGGCCCAGTGAACACGAAGTGGATTTTACGGCGATCAGTCTCCTCTGAGTACGTAGATGACAGTACTTCCAGTCTGTTAAGCACCACAATAAGTATGCGTGTGAGTTTATGATGGTTTGGTGTGCAGAGATAAGGAAGACTTACTTGGCCTTGTGAGCATCGCTCGGAATCGCAGGTGCAGCAGCCGGAAGATACCACGACTTATCTTCGGGAAGCATATGCTTCACTGGAAGAGACCACGGCATGTGCCCATATACTTCTGCTTGCTCGTACAGTTCTCTAGGGGCTACATGCATACGTGCATCCTTCCATTGCGTATTAACTAAGTGACTCTTAATCGGGTCAGGTCCACGGAAATCCAGCGAGTTCACCCATAAACCTGAGTCTGTCTCGATATCACCGGTGGGGAGCACTACCTCACGCTGAACGTGTTGCAACATGATACGCTTTGGGCAGACGTCCGAGTATGGATTGCTGTAATCAACCATATCATCAGCTTTTATCAGGGCACAAACTCATTAAATCAAAGTCCAAAGGAATCGAGCGTTACCGAATGGAAGCATAGGCTGTTGACACGACGGTAATGACGACGCAGATATTCCGAACCAGCTTAAGCTGCTTTGCTGGAAGAAAGCAAAATACTCGACCAGAATACGAGACCATAATCTTTACACATCAATAAACAACAAGAGTGGTGAGCATGTAAAAGCCTTCACGAGTATGAGCACAAGCAACGTACCAGTAGAATGATGCACATCAAGAGTGACAACACCACGTCTGGAGGTACGACTGGACCGCTGCGACCCAGTAGTGGAATGAAGAACATGAGTGCGATCGCAAAGCAGCACATTGTGTGGATCACTGGGATGATCATAGCGCCCAGCGAAATGTAAATGTACATGCTCGAAGAGAACATGTGAAAGCGCTGCAGAAGCTTGAACAATGCTTGTCCCATAAGCGGAAAAAAGACCCATACTGCCAAGACGTAGCTGGAAATAAGACCCAATTGCATGCAGATCGCTAATGCTCCCATCCAAATGCACATCATTGCCTCGAAGAGGCTCTCCTCTAGACGCCACAGGCCCTCCGGTGTTACTGCCTTCTTTTCCAACACAGACGCCAACTGGTGAAGCATTCCTGCGAGTGCGGGAGCAAGAAAGAGTGCAGCAGCTAGATATGGCTGTGAATACCATGGGAGTGGCGCATACAAACTCAACAACATACCAACCGTCAATGATGAGACGATGGCAGTACCAAAGCATCGCGAGATAAGCACAAACGCTGTCAAACGTTCGGTAAATGATACGTGGGAAAAGAGAAGATAAATCACCGCCAGCAGAAAAATACCACCGCAGAGAACAAAAGTCGTCTCTTTGCTTGCAGTCACCATCGTGAGTCCCATAATATCCGAAAAGAACGTTCTGGAGCTGTGTGGGTTGTCAGCAACCCTTTGCAGGCGCCCAGGCTCGCTGCCCAACTGGTTCACCACACCGACAACATTTTCTCCAAGACGCTGTACTGCGCCCGGTTGAATCCGAGACACATCATCCAGATTCGTGTGGTAAACGTATCCGTTGGCTATATACGCAAAATCCATACCGGCAACGTAGCCAAAGTCACGATATATTCGGTAATCCGTGTCTGCAGGGATAATGCCCGACTGGAACAGCTCCTGCGCGATGATACTTGCATGCGGATATTTGGCTCCTTGAGCATATGCCAAAGCTAGTTCATCACTGCCTGTCTGGAAAAGTAGCTCACGTCCTCCAGCACCCGCTGCCTCCAAGTTGATAAAAGCTCTGATCGTATCCGTCCACGGATGTTGCGTAATAAAACCGTGTGCTGCCTGCATAATTGTCTCTTCAGCACCGTTAAAATTGAACACAAGTGTTGCATGCTGCGGCGGATTCAGCACGAACATCCTTAGCAATTCCATCATAATTGCAATGTTCACTCCATCGTCCGACGCAGCAGCTCCGCCAATAGCAGCATCATAATGGGACGAAATCATCAGCGAATTATTGAGAGCTTCGGGCGTCGCATCGGGCGGTGATACTTTGACTAAAATATTGGTCACATTAGCGTAAATGTTCTGGAACTGGGCGATAAAGTCAAGTCCGAAGGCACCCGAAGGTCTCTGCACGTCCACGTCCACACTCACTCGTTCTGGTTTCGTAGCTTTAATTTCTTCAATCTGCAATATCACAATAAGACACAAATTAACAATAGGAATGGAATTTTCACTCTCCCCTCCCTCTACCTGCTGCAACAGATAATTTGGCGTCAATTCCTCGTTGGCTTTCGTGCCTACAGGGCGGTACCCGAAGCTCATGATCTTCTCCAGCACTACACGCGCTCTGGCCTCAGAGAACTCAGTGGGAGACGCGTTTAAGCCCTTGGGCTGTGGCAGCCACGTGTGCCAGAAGGTCACAACTGCGAAGGACGAGGCGTAGAAGGCCAAGAATCCCAAGAGCACGAGCCACCCGCGAGGCAGCAGCGGGCGGAAGTAGCGGTGCTGTGTCTTCTCGTGCGGGTGAGTGGAGGGAGCATTGACTGCAGGGAGCCGAGACGCAGGCTGGCGACGACGACGGACTTCCACCATGGCAAATTCAGGAATGGCCATCAACTGTGAAGTGATGGATATGTGGGACACACCATCATGCGCTTTTTGAGTATGCGACTGGGCAATTGGGGACGAAAATGAGCTCAAATGACATCTTTTAACGCTTGAATGGGACCATTTAGCAAAAATGATGATGGTACGCATTGGTCCGTTATCAGATGTCAGCGATTACTCGACGGTGCAGACGTATTATGCTCAACTTTATGCTCTTCACCAATGGCAATTACATCAGTACTATTAACTATCCGCCGGATCTGTTTTGGCTTCGGTGCTGTACATTTGTGGTGAGTGTATCAGCTCGAGTGGCAGAAATTGACGGTGTTGGAGAAATATCTTCTACTGTGCTTTCAAGCGATGCTATCGCTGACTTTGACAGTATTGCTATGACTCGCAACCGTTGTGAGTATTTTCCTGTTTCTCGCTGAGTGAGCTACTACTGCAAGAAATATTTCATGTTACGCACGTTCTAAGCGGACCTCTAGGAAATGTATCTCAGGAATGGTAATGATGCTTGGAAATTATTTCTTTGCCAGTGTAGACTTGTCTAAATGCCTCAGTGTAGAGACTCGCCCAGGCGCTCCAATTCGGAGCGATTTACAGTACTTAGAGTACTTGGAGAGGCGTAGTTCAATACTCAGGCAGGGTAGAATACATTTTTATTAGACAATTCGAGATGCCCGATTCCATTCAAAGTGATTCGTGGCTCGAGAGTAATAAATGAGCTGCATTCGACAACAGTTGAGAAACACACACACTTTTGTCTTGGACGTTGAGCATCCCTTGTCGTGTTTTACTTCGTGTACGGTGTACATTGTACATGTGCAGATGGAGAGTGATAATAATCAGCAGCCTTTAATGACTGGTTTGTCAACGTCACCATAGTTAGTGAACGAATTGCAATGAATACGAACGAGATGTCCTTCTCCACCGCTCAATACTCGCATTAAAGGATTAGCGTCGACGGGGTTGTTCGACTTATTATTGAGTGAGCAATACTGGATACCTACTTGATGTCGTGCGTTTTCGCTAACCTTTAGATATATGATCGTCGCTAAGAATGGGGCGACTTCCTCCCAGCAGCGTCTCCGTCGCTCTCGTCGCTCTCCACGAGTTCATCTGGATTGAGAACGAGCTCATGCTCCAGCAAGTGGTCACTGGAATTGTCGTTTGGGCCACGCTGAGCTTGACGAGGTTGCGCTCGCAACGAAGTCGCACTGTTAACTACTTGGTTCGTCTCCAGCCCAGCACCGTCTGGAATACGCTGCTCTAACATAACGTTCCCCATGATCAAATCATTTTCATCATCGTCGTCCGAAGACAGATCGTCCTCCGACGACGCCATCTTCTTTGGCGTATATTCATGGCGGAACTTGAGAAATCCCTCTTTGGTAAACTCAAGCTCTTCAACCCCATCCTTCTCTCTACAATCATGAGCGACTTTAATTAGTTTGTTTGTGTGCTCATACCATCAAGCAAGTCGAGTCTCACAAGGCGTTTCCATAGGTTTCAAGTAGCCTTACGGTATCGTCAAGAGAGAGAGTTGACCGACAGCTTGCGAGGAAAAGCCTCAGTTCTTGCATACTGACTCGACCCCGACGATACGTGTCCAGCAGCTTCCACTCGTCTTCGATGATCTTTTCGTTCCTCATCTTTTTCTCAGTCTCTCCTGCACTTTGCTGTGGGGATTGTTGCACTGCTGCTGGCTCCTCCACCGGAGCAGTGTTCTCCACCTGAATTTCAAGTGCTTCACTAGCTAGTGGCCCTTGTACATGACTGTCCACGATCTTCATGAACTCTACACCTCGACAGTTAGACAGGATTCCTCGAAAAGTACCGATAGGTTGCTACCATTGAGATAAACTTCTCCCAGCTCCCGCACTTGCGTTGTATTAACGTCCAGCCCCAACTATCAAAGACAGCAACCGTACATTACATTGAGCTCTAACACTTGGTCGATCTCACACTGTACCAGCGCGAACATCCGACACGCTTGACCTGCTGACACGGCGCCGTCTCCATCTGTGTCGAAGTAGCGGAAGATCTACAAGAACTCAATCTCACAGCTAGGAAGCAAAAGCAGCTCGTATTACCACGCGGAGGTCGGCCAGATCGACGTCGCCGAGCCGCTCGACGCGCGAGTCAAAGGAGGCCTGGAACGAGGCATGTACGATATCCATCCTAAAGAGTCGCTCAATGGACAGAAGAGTCAGAATGAACGTGTATTAATTGCATCGCATCATGTTCCGACGCTATTAGTGACGATCGTCTCCTCTCCGACTTGCACCGACCCGCCGAAAAGCTCAAATGCAGCGCATCGTCACTGACCATCCTCAGCACATCATGGAGCGGCACCACCGTGTTAAACGCCAGCAAAGTGAACGTTGCTGTGTCGCTTCTACCTCAATGAGAGTCAATATTTAGCGTGCGGAGAACAAGAATCACGGTCATATCGGTACAACAATGCTCCAGTTACTGCCAAGAAGCGCTTGAGCTTCACGTGACTCGAAGTGCATCGCGACCATATGGCGAGTGTATCAGCTGACCGATCTTCGTGCGCGAATCTGATTGGTGAACAACTTCAACATCGAAGACGCATGGCCGGGCCGATTGGGTCCGACCTGAAAGCCCTTACCGCAGAGCACACATATTGCAACTGCAATACAGCTCCTGGAGATTGCAGCTCAACATGCATCGCAAGGACTTCACTAGCTAGAAGGACGTTGTAAGGCCTTTGTCATAAGTATCCGAGCTGGGAGCAACCGGAAATGGGTCTGATTGCGCCGTGGCCACTTTTTTGAGCTGACAGCGATGACCTGATAGGATGGGCAATCGTGTGGCAGAGCCAAGGTAATAGTCAAGTGCACTTTTTGGTCTTGAAGACAACTTTCATTGGAATCGGGCAGGAGTCTACACTCGACTACATCTGTGCTAGACGGCAACCGCTGCCGCCAGATCAACCAGTTGCACTCGGGCAGTATGGACCTCGAAGTAGAACCAGTGGGTAGGATCTTGAATGCAGTATACATGTAGCAGTCAGCGTTGCACTGTAAAACACACATGCTCAGTTACCGGCGCTGAGCAATCGGCGATTACATGGCATAGAGAAAGCAACCCGTGCAAATCTGCAGCTCTCTCTTCTTGAAGAGATCTCGTGCTCATAAATCAAGCAGTGTAAAATGCCCCGCAAAAAGTGCAGCGACTGTGCCCATATCAGCATTCGCGGGTTTAACATTGAAGCTGGTGCACCCACAGCAATGCTGGCACTGCTGGCCCAGCAGGAGAGAAGCTAAGACTTACTACACGAATTGAGGTTCGATCCAGTAGCGGCAATCGCATTTGAATACTCTACTTGGCGGCGATATACGGGTGATGGGAGGAATGGCCATCGACACTAATTTTGGCATGCTCATCCACTTCAGAAGTCGCATCTCTGACGGACGAACGACAGGCATCGGAGCTTTCGACAGGACATGCTGGATCAACATGAAGCCCTGACGCTTGACGGAGGTTGCTTCAATACTGCATGCAGCAGGCCACGAAGGGCAAGAAAGTTTGGGCACTTTTGGCGGTGTCGGCGCCCTTTTTCGAGCAGGAACAAAAGGAGGATGCGCTTTGGAACAGCCGCTCTGCCCCGCGTATGCACCTCGCTTGAGCGACAGGGCGCAGAAGAGAACACGCATAGTGAGCCCAAGTCAGGCGAGCTACTTGCACCCGCATTGCCTCGCCTTCACTTCGCAACTTCCGCAATGCTGGTCATGCACGACGACTCGAGTTCTGCGGCACTACCAGCGCTGGTGAAGCGAGAGGACTCCCGACTGCTCGTGTGGCAGCAAGAGACTCCCAATTACCCACCGGAGTCCACACCACCTCCACAGGAGGACCCCAAGCCCAAGAAGAAACACGGCAGTAAACAAGTGTTCATCTGCACGGAGGTTCACTGCGGCAAGCAGTTCCCCCGATCCTTCGCGTTGCGACGTCACATGCGCATCCACACGGCACCAAACCCTATGCCTGTGACTACGAAGGCTGTACTCAGCGCTTCAACACGTCCGGCAACTTGAGTCGCCACAAACGCATCCATAGTGGGGAAAGGCCGTACCCGTGCATCTTTGAAAGCTGCGGCAAACGCTTCAACACGAGCACGAAGCTCAAGAGACACATGCGCATCCACTTTCCAGAGGGACAAAACCTCTTCCGATGTATCGGCCAGGGCAGCTGCACGTGGAGCTGCGACAACTACAAGGAGTTCGCGCAACATCAGAAACTGCACCACAACGTTATCGTTGGAGCACAACAGAGCGATCACTCATACTCCAGGACGCAACAAGAGCAGCACGCCGCAGTTTCCTCTGTGGAAATCGCCACGGAAAAGGACAATGACTATTTTTCCACGGCGGACACGACGCGCGAGTACTCGACGGACCACATTCCGTACGGCAACCACCATGTGGCTCCAACTGGCAGTTTCCTTTATCCAAACAGCTACGACAAACCCAAGAGCAGCGTACTAGCGCCTCCATCTAGTCGCAACAAGCTCATGGGGCCACCCGCGTTCTTTGGAACGAGTGACCTCAGCACTCTCCCGACTATGTTGCCTAAGGAGAGCAAAAAGTCGGATCTGGATCATCTGTATGGGTCGGACCAACGCCGCATGAAATCCAACAGCGCCTTCCCCTCGGTGCAATACTCGAGCACTGGTGGATCCTTCTCCATCAGCTCCGACAGTGCCTTTAACCGACCAAGCTTCACCACCAACAGCAGCCACTTTGCACCCCTTCGCCACGAAGAGGAACGAAATGACAGCTACGAGCAACAGCAGAGCCAACAACATCAAATGCTGCCACCTCCTGGACATCACGTGCTTCGACCACCCCCACAAAGCAGCGAAGATGGCAAGTACGGTGGGTTTGCTGTACCACCGCCGATGAATCCAGCGGCACCGGAGTTTACCGGTGAAGAACTTAATGTGGTGTTGCAGCTCATGAATGAAAATTACTAAAGAGCTTGAGCTGTTATGAGGGCTGGCCAAGTGAAGAACAGCTCGGGAAGTAAGTACCTGTAGTTATTGTGATTTGTTTTCTAGTATTTTGAAGAGAAGCCTTGTAGAAAAGATAATGTGAAGAGGTGCGTTGGTGGACTTGTTCCTAAAGACACGTCACTCCTTGTTGTATTAATCTTGTCTGCAGGACACTTATTTATCGTTGGAAATGAAAAGATTAAAGCATAACTTTTTCGCTGGGCTCGTTCTACATATACTCATGGTTTTCGTACGTGCTGCACTAGGCAAATCCGAACAGCACGTGAGAGAGCTACATTCTTACAGCTCCCATACATTCTCATCGTTCTCGTCGTCAGAGCCTCCTTCCGGCCCATAGCTAAACTTCTCCTTTGGACGAATGACGCTAACACCGCTACGTCTGTCCATGCTACTTGTCGACTGCACGGAGCGCATGGCACCTGCGTCCTTGATGTTTTTCTTGAAGTGGTGACTGCTGCTAGTGATGCCAGCACGTTGCAATCTGTCTTTCCGGCTAGTAGACGGTCGTTCTGGTGAAGGTTCTCGCCTCGGTTCTCTGCTATCACTTCTGGAGGAACTCTGACGTGGGCGTGCATCGGAGCGTCGATGTAAATGGTGTCGAGAACTGGAGGTAGAAGTCCCGGACGGAGCGCTGAGAGGTGGTAGAGCTTCACTGCGTTTGCGATGATGCTCATTTGAACTTGCCGGTTGCAACAGCGTCAGACTCGCAGTCGAAGACTTGCGATGCATTTTCCGCAGTGCATTCCACAGTGGCCGCGTCTCGGAGGCGTCAGTCACTTGGCTGCTTAGGAAGAAACACATGACTTGAATGAGACTAAACAGCTGATGGCAAGTGACAGAATTCGAGACGTACGAGGCGGCGCTAGTGTGGAGCACGTTGACATCGCTCTCGCTCTCCTGGAAGCAGACACAGCGCGACATGAGCTTGCGGCACTTGTGGCACTTGCCGTCCCAGTTGAGCGGTGAGCTCGAGAGCATGTCGCCTTGGCTTGTTGGAGACTTGGAGGGCTGCCCCATTGCGACGATCACGAACTGCGTTCTACAGAGGATGTTCGCAACTAATGACGAGCTGGCGATGCTGTCAAGGCGAGGCCGCATAGGCGAGGCCGAAAGCCTACGAAACTGGAAAACCTTCGCTGTTACATACGGTTTCAATGGTTTTCGATATCGAATGACCTATCGTAAGGGATATAACCAGCATCATGCATTCAAATTGAGCAAAGCACAATCGATCGATGGGCTCAGCTTCGGCATCTCGATGGAGTTGAGCACCAAAACGCCATCTTCCTGCGCATCATGACCTCTATATGGTAGGGCAAGGTGGCTTCATCATGAAGCCACCTTGCGGGTGGAGTACATCCACATAACCAGTTATGGAAAACAATAGGTGACGGCAACTCCACTCGGTGTGCATGTTAGTTGCTGTGGATGTCTGTGGATGTCTGTAGGTGTCCGGTGTACATTCATTAGCTTGACGTGCCAATGTGCGGTGCCGACTTGAGGTTGTCAGACGCGCAGGCGGGTTAGCAACGACGTGTAGTCGGACTAGTTGCAAGGAACGAGTGGGTATCATGGCTGGTGCAGTGGCGTGAAAACTCAGCGTCTGATTCGATTGAGAGATCAGAGGCCTTCCACACGAAATGAAACGGGAACAGCAGTCACGCAAGACTCGACTGAGTCAGGCTTTCCTTGCGGTCAAAGCAAAGCAAGGTGGTTGTCTCCAGCATTTTTAGCTTGAATTATTAGCTGTCCGTCTTTGCGCTGCCGCTCCTCGAGCGCCTTCTCGCATCGTAGACTATCCAGGTCGAGCACTCAACAACTATTTTCTACGTGCGTTGAATCGAGCACGCAAGACATCACAAGCGTAGTGTCGAAGCAGACGACTCCGTTCTTTGGCTGTCGACCACCGCAAACTTCCGTAAATGAACTTGTCGAAGATGAGCTGGCCAAGTTCCCCCTAATGATGCCATACCTCCCAAATGTGACGATAATGCATGTATTAAATAGGTTTAAAAACTTTAATTAGGGTGAACACCGAAGAATTGTACTACATGTAAACCACTACTATTATAATAACGTGCTTTTCATCGCAGTTTTGTCACTGCAGACCAGAGAAACCTTCCCAAGTCAGATACATCCTATGAATTATAGGCTATGATTGCTAGTGTATCAATCGAATCAATTAGAGATTAATACTTGGAAAAGTGATGTGCACCACATCACTTGTGTTTTCCTAGCATCAGTAGCCATCCGACTGTCGCTATGAGCGGTTCCTTCGGCTTCAATGCGTACGACGACTTTCTCCAGACGCAGCCAGCGCAGTCGCAGGCGTCCCAGAGTTTCCCCCTCACGCAGCACTCGCAGTCTCAATACGCGTTCGTAGATCCATCCGAGCCGAGCGACAGCAGCGCCGACGCCTTTTATGACCAATACCAGGGCAGTGCGTCTTTTTTCGACCAATCAGCAGTCGCTGATGACGTGGACAGCACCTTCCAGAGCCAATTGGACGACGTCAGCCTCGCCGGCGACTTCCAGAGCCTCACGTTCGACGAGACAGCAGATGAAGATGCTCTAGAGTACACAGCACGAGAACTACCGAAACACGCCTGTGCCTACTGCGGTCTGCACGATCCCGCCTCCGTCGTCAAGTGCGTGGCCACAGACAAGTGGTTCTGCAACTCGAGAGGCAACACCAGTGGCTCGCACATCATCCAGCACTTGGTCCGCAGCAAGAACAAGGAGGTGTCGTTGCATCCCGAGTCCCCATTGGGTGAAACAGTGCTCGAGTGCTACAATTGTGGCTGTCGCAATGCTTTTCTATTAGGTTTCATCCCTGCGAAACAAGACTCGGTGGTCGTTCTGCTCTGCAGAGATCCGTGTCTGCAGATGAACGCACTCAAAGACATGAGCTGGGATATGTCGCAATGGCTCCCGATTATTGAAGACAGAAGCTTCTTACCTTGGTTGGTCAAAGTGCCATCTGAACATGAACAACTACGTGCTCGACAGATTACGTCGAGTCAGATTGCCAAGTTGGAAGAACTGTGGCGTGATAATCCACTCGCGACAGTGGAAGATCTAGACAGACCTGGCATTGATGATGAACCTGTGAAAGTGTCAGATACCTATGATGATGGATATCAGTACCAAAACATCTTTGGACCACTAGTGAAGATGGAGTCGGATTATGACAAAAAGATGAAGGAGTCACAAACACAAGAAGGAGTCATGGTAAGGTGGGACACTGGTCTTAACAAGAAACGCAATGCAATTTTTACGTGTTCGAGACCGGACTCGGATTTGAGACTTGTACCAGGTGATGAAATTCGACTCCGTTTGGGACCAAGCGCGAGTATGCTGTATGGTAAGGACTGGGAAGGAACAGGCCATGTACTGAGACTGGAGGAGTCGGAAGTCGCACTGGAGATGCGTAGCAACAATGTGCCTATCGAGATTACTGATGGATATTTGGTGGACTTCGTGTGGAAGTCGACGTCATTTGACCGCATGCAGGCGGCCATGAAGACTTTTGCTGTGGACGATACGTCTCTGACGGGATACTTGTACCACAAAATCTTGGGCCATTCTGTCGATAATATGCAGCTACTTCGCATTCCGCGTTCCGTAGGTACGCATTTCTCGGCTCCTGGACTCCCGGAGTTGAACCCACCGCAGATGGAAGCAGTTAAAGGTGTGCTGGAACAGCCTCTCAGCTTGATTCAGGGGCCTCCAGGGACGGGCAAGACGGTGACGTCGGCGTCGATCGTGTTCCACATGTCGAAACAGAATATGGGTCAGGTGCTGGTGACAGCTCCTAGTAACATTGCTGTGGACCACTTGACGATGAAAATCAGCGCGACGGGGCTTCGTGTGGTTCGTCTTGCGGCTAAAAGTCGAGAAGCAGTAGCGTCTTCGGTTGATCATCTATCCCTCCACGCGATGATCAAGGCTCTGGACTCGCCGGATAAGGCCGATCTCCGCAAGCTCATGCAACTGAAGGATGATCAGGGCGAGTTGTCATCGCAAGATGAGAAGCGCTTTAAGTCATTGAAGCGTCAGGCAGAACGTGAGATTCTTCAGGCTGCAGATGTGATCTGCACGACATGTGTCGGCGCAGGCGACCCGCGTCTATCTAACTTTCGTTTCCGTCAAGTTTTGATTGACGAAGCTACCCAAGCTACCGAACCTGAATGTCTGATCCCGATTGTGCAGGGTGCTAAGCACGTGGTGATGGTAGGCGATCACCGTCAGCTCGGCCCCGTTGTGATGAATAAGAAAGCAGCAAATGCCGGACTGAATCAGTCACTGTTTGACCGTCTGCTGAAACTGAACCATCACCCGTTTCGCTTGCGCGTGCAGTACCGTATGCATCCGTTCCTGTCGGAGTTTCCTTCAAATGAATTTTATGAAGGTGAACTGCAGAATGGTGTGTCTGCGAGTGAGCGTCAACTTGCGAGTGTGGACTTTCCGTGGCCTAATCCTCGAAAGCCAACATTCTTCTACATCTGCTTGGGCGCTGAGGAGATCAGTTCGTCTGGTACAAGCTACCTGAACCGCACGGAGGCGAGTAATGTGGAGAAGATCGTTACGACGTTTCTGAAGGCTGGGGTGCTGCCTTCGCAGATTGGTGTTGTTACACCGTATGAAGGCCAGCGTGCTTACGTAGTCAGCTACATGCAGCGCAACGGACCTTTGCGCTCCCAGTTATATAAGGATGTGGAAGTGGCTAGTGTGGACTCCTTTCAAGGGCGTGAGAAGGACTTGATCATTCTGTCGTGCGTACGTTCAAACGAAAACCAGGGCATTGGTTTCCTGAGCGACAAACGGCGTTTGAATGTAGCTCTTACGCGTGCCAAGTACGGTGTCATAGTTCTGGGCAACCCACGCGTGTTGGCAAAGCAGTTGCTTTGGAACAAATTGCTGAACCACTACCGTGACAACCAACTGATTGTGGAGGGTCCACTGAACAACTTGACGCCTTCACACATGCAGTTCCCACCCCCAAGGCACTCCAATCGTGGCACCAGCCGTAATGATGACGGGTTTAACCGTCAACGTGGACCAGTGCCTCCTTTGGACTCGCGCTTTGATCCACGTTATGATCAGTCAGGAATCTCGCCTCTTGATCCTCTTGCGGCTGTTGGCCTGCCTCCGCCTGCGCCACAGCGTGGAGGTCCGCGTCGTGGACCAAGTAACTATGTTCCGGGCCCGTTCACCCAAGATGGCATGACTCAGTCTTCGTTTGGAATGGATGGACCCTTCACGCAGGTGGCACAGACCCAGTCATTTAGCCAAATGTCGAGTGACAAGTTTGCGATGTCACAGGATAGCTTCGGCTACGAACACGATTTCAAGTCACAGAACATCCCGATGTCGCAAGACACGCGTGCTCCTGGCAGCGACTTCTACTAAGACAATAATCTGATTCAAGACAACAAGACTAATCGGACTAAGCGTCGAAATGTCCGCATAGCAGGCAGTGCAGGGGTGCTTCAACAAGCGTTATTGTTGCTGCAAACCACTTGGGTAACAACGACGTCAGGATTGACGGCGTGCGAAAGAGTTTTCGCATTGTTTTGTGGTAGTAACGTGACTTTCATTGGACAGAAGGAATCCCTTGTAGTACTGGATGTCTTGATCGACGAAGGTGAAAGGAGATGAATGGCCTCGCAGTACTGATGGAACCAATCCATATTATGCTGGAGGAGATATACGAATATCAAGGTCCTTGCTACACCATGAGGTTTATTCGAGAGGTAAATGACACAGCAAAAGAGGATGAGCACTGGAGTTAGTGTCTCAGCAACATTTTTCTTCAATCGGATACCTACTTCCGTTCAACGAGTCGTTTTTGGATCGGCTGTTTCTCGTCTTTTTTGGGAGGAGCAAGCTTTCCTGCTTTATTTTTTTGCAGTGTGTTCTGTGCTCACTTCACTACCAGCAAGACGGGGATCTCAATCATGTCCTTCATATTGGAGCTGTTCGAGGACGAAGAGGGCAAGAAGCTACCCCTAGCTAACGAAAATGAGCTATTCATCCTGCAACGAGCGAAAATTACGTTCCAATGCAAGACACCCGAGTTAGTCGCCGTGTGCTGACATGATGAAGGGAGCAAGCATACAATAACTTTCTGTGTTAATAGTCATGCTGTGTTCAAAGGCAAAGGTCGTATCTACTGCACCACACAGCGCATCATTTTCGTAGCCGAAAAGGGTATTACGCAAAATGGCTGCTACTTCGAAGCATTTGTAAGTCCTACTCCTTTGAATTGGCTTTCGGAACAGATTGACAAAACTGTCGTTTACTCTTAGGAAATCCCGCTGGTGGAGATGACAGATGAGAAATTCAACCAGCCAATATTCGGCGCCTGCAGTATTTCGGGACTTGTTGCTGCTGTAAGATGTGGCTACTTTATTTTACCGTAAGTGCATGTGCAGTCTGACTGAATCGACTGATGCTTTGTCGCCCTAGAGCGGGGGTGGCGGTAATTTTTCGTGGAAGATCACGTTTGCCAAT
Source organism: Phytophthora palmivora (assembly GCA_008079305.1). Taxonomy (NCBI): domain Eukaryota; phylum Oomycota; class Peronosporomycetes; order Peronosporales; family Peronosporaceae; genus Phytophthora; species Phytophthora palmivora. The sequence goes on from VOQZ01002213.1 coordinate 27,855, forward strand.
GGTGGTACTGGTGTAGTTTTGCCTGTGTTCTTGCGGTTGATGGAGAAACGTAAGAAGAAAGGTACGTGTATTCATTGAACCATTGTCAGTGTATGATAATCATTTTTGCGCATACAGAGGAGATCGATTTGAACTTTGTCCAGAGTCAAAAGAAAGCTTTTGTCGACCCGAACGACCCGACTGTGATTTACATTGCACAACCTATTAAGCCCGCTACCGCCATTCAGAGCAACGAAGATGCATAATGATAAATAGACGGAGTTATCGCACCATGGGCTTATCAACTTTTTATTAAAGACGTAGGCTTATCACAGCGTCACCTAGTGTGCTGCGTTACGAACTCTAGATTATGCACCGCTTAGTAAATTCGCGCTTTTTGGATGGCTGACCACGCCCAGATTGGGATTTGGATCCTCCTACAACAATTGCTTGTAGTCCTAGTTTGTGTGTGATTCATGAACTCCAAAACACCTCATATTTTCAACAAGTCCATTAAGAGTTGACACACCGACTCTTAAGATCTGCAAAATGAAATCCGCATCGACCATGTAGTACTTAATTTTGTTTCTTAGTTCCCGCGGTGTTCAACTGTACCTAATAGCAACTCTCTTAAACAGGGCATTATATTCTCATGAGGAGGTATAGATTTTCGGTGAAAGTAAATTGAACGAGAATGAACAACGTAAAAGTACCGGTACGTACTTTTCGTTTTCACCTACAATCTATACTTCTAGATGTAGAACTTAGATGCCCTGTTTAAAGAGTGGTGATCACCCATAATTTTACATGTTCCTGTGATCGATCTTTTACCTTTTATTAAGTCTGAGTGAAGATTATTTTGTATTGCAAACTCGTTGATCACAAATAACAAGTTAGTTCCCAATGAAATGATAAATTGACTAATGACCCATAACGCGTTAATGACAGCTGATCTACCGTCATCCGATTGACTGCACGGTGTCGGAACACATATCTTGATCTTCGTGGTGACAATAGCTAAATGACACCATAATACTGTAAGTCCTCCCACACAAGTGCGAAATGTTCTGAGAACATTGGTCACGACATGTACACCAGTGCATTCAACGGACTATTCTTGAATTAGCAAATCTGTATACCGTACTTACATGTAGACTGAGTCTCCACTGTATGGTAAAGTAGATCAAGAGACTTTTACTATGATACAGTAGTAAAAGACCTGCCAAATGTACATGGAATACTACAAAAATACACGACCACGCAACCAAAAAAGATCCATAACGGCATGTAGGATTCCCGGTACTTGTACCGGTATATCAATAAGCCTTGTTCATTGTTGAGCTGATTAGGGGACGATATTGAATGTCTACTGTATAAACTCGTAATACACATTTAGGTTTACACGCAATGTGTCGCAGGAATCGGGGGTACCACATGGATTTTCTAACCCTCCTGCTAGATTTGACTGGATCTGATCTTGTGGTTGTGCTTTACCAGAGGTCCTTTGAGCAATACATGTACTTGAAATAATACAAGTGCACTGTGAGTCTTGGAACATTGAAGCACATTAAACTCGTCGAAGTACAAAATATACCATAAGAAACAAGCAACCTGCAGATTCTTGTAAGCCTCCCAAATTGTTGAACGCCAAAATGTTTACATAGCCATCTCGACATGTTGTGAATAATAGTTCAAGGCATCTGGTCGGCTGGTGAATATCTTCCCCAACACAATCTATAAATACTGACAACATAACCAGGATTCTGACTTCGTTTAAAGATTCAAGTTTTGAGCGCAGTTAGGGAGTCGTTAGGGTTGTTGGTCCATGCATATTATAATAACGCTTGTGCATCATGTACAGTATACTGCACAGTAGGCAGTGGTACACTAGGGTTTATATTATAATCTCTATAATAGTTATCAGTACTAGTTTTTTAAAACCTATTAAACTTGGCAGCTATTAAAATAGTTACCTACTTATAGAATAGCTACACCCTCGGGAAGGTTTTACTGAGTATATGAAAATGCAAGGAGGTCGAGTCCAGATTTTAAATTAGGTTAGCTATTGTTGTCTAAATGCAACGAGATCGAATGTTCCTGGCCCTCTCAGCTGGTATCGTTCCGTAGCGCACTTCGTTGAGCAGGTTTCATTGCTTTAAATGGCTGAATCATCTTTTACCACAAATGCGACCTTCCCAGACCCAGTTCTGTACATGTATGATCATGTGTATGCATGTTGCACATCGTTTTGCCCTCGAACAGCTGGTCTAGAGCAATTCGACCAGAAAGCTGTATATGTACGAAGAAACCACAACCAGTCACGGAATAACAGCCAGTCGGGTGGCACCATCCAAATTTTACGATCCAATAGAGGGTATGTCATTTCTCAATCTCCAGTACTCTGTACACTCTCAAGGACTCCGCAGCATGAGATCATTCTGCTTTATGCTCATAAGTGTATTTGTTGTTTCCTTGGCAACTGGTAGTATCTCGACAGCGTCTCGTGAAATCAAGACGATTGCAGGAGTACCAATCGCAGATAAGAGTACCAAAATCATCCGCAACAGATCACTTCGAGAGAGAAGTAGCGTTAGTGAACGGTTTGAAGTGACTACTTTCGATAATGAGGAGCGAATGGGAATGATTGGAGCAAAGGAAGCCATTCGTTGGCTCTGGAACGCTGTAAAAATTCGGGTGAAGATGAAGTATTGGCTTTTCCGTGGAATCGCACCAGAAGAGGTTCTTAAGAATCTCAAAATAACGAGTACTACGGACAAAAACTACAAATACTACTCCAGGTATTATTTCAGATACTACGTGAAATACCCGGGCAGACAACCGCCCAATCTACCAACGAAGACTGCTGAAGATATTATGATGGCACGATTGTATGACTGGCTGAGGAACAATCGAACTCCACCGGAAGTTTTCAAAGAACTAGGATTTACGGGGACATTCGCATCGGCACGTGGACAACCAAACTATGAATATTTTGAACTATACTCCGAAATGTGGAGTGCTCTCCAAGTCAGACTATCACAAGCAAGTACACTACATGTATATGTGTGAAATGTGAACTGCTTAACGCAAATACTACCTCCGTTTGGAAAATATAGGACAGTTGAAGATGGGTCCGCCTTCAAGTTTGAATCTCAGCATAGGGTCCTGCTAGATTTACCAAGGTTGGGTGCTCAGCTAAACTCGCGCAGGCTGGGTGGAAAAGATCCTGCTGAACATCAGCAAGTGCAGGCTCCCTCATGACGAAATACCGACATTTGCCGAGAGTTCAGCGTTACTCAGGAGGTTGTGGCGCTCACATTAAAAAGATTGGCAAGTAAGCGTACATTTTGACGGGCAAGGAGGACATGTCGAATGAGGTTCTTCCAATGCAGTGTGCAGAAAAAGCGTGACAGCGAGAAGGTCATGTTTCTTTGCACTGTGGGGAGCCCCCGTGGAGACTGGAAAAGAAAGACCGGCATCTCACCCGTCGTGAAAACCTACTTGACTCATGGTACCGTAAAGTTGCAATCGAGTTGCCGGCGTGAAAGAGTTGCCTCCTATCTCTATGACACATCTATCGTGACCCCGAACTACCGAAGATCTGTTTAAAGAAGTTGAGCTCGCCTACCACGACACTACTGCAGAGACATTAAACAAGTCTTTCCTGACGCTACAGTCCATAATTGGTCGTCAGTTTGGATGCTGATTCTAATATTTATATCAGTTTGAAATGACCAAAGAAGTTGTTTAACCATTGAGCATCACGAGTAGTCATGACAATCATGATCTTTCAAACCGCTACCGATCTTCAGGTAGGTCCAATTTTGCTGTTGAGCGTTGAGGGCAATTGCAGTTTGTTCTTCCACTTTACCATCGCCAACCCTGCTTCTATTATAGTAGGCGAATCAATTCGTTTCGCTGCCGCACCGCGCCTGTACTGGACACCGGTGATGCACACACTTTTATCAACATCTTTGCTAAAGCAGGAGAGTTTCCTGCTTTTCCAGTTTCCTGAAACTTGTTTTGAGCTTGTGTCCATTTTTTCAGCGGTCACCATTCCTTAAGCTCATCCCACCAGCGAAACCAATGAGGAAACAGCAGTAAAAAACTGTATGACCTTTAAAAAATCGAATCAATCGTTCTTATCAGTTTGTTTTCCAAAATCTTGTCATCCCTTAGTAAGGAAGGAATCCTTACTAAGCAGTGGGCATTTGGGTATTTAATACATGTAGGTACTCCCGGGAAGGTCAAACTAGGCAGTATATGAAATGTATGAAGATCGGGTCCAGATCTTAAATTAGGTACAACTATGCTGCAACGAGATCGAATGCTGTAACGGGGGTTACAGGAGGGGTACCCTAGAAAGGGTACCGCCTCTAGAAGTAGATGTACTTCTGTGAGTATTCGTTTTAGATACTCTGTTGTGGGTGGTGTGGACCACACTATTGTCACGTAGGTCTGGTGGCTGAGGGCCGACCAATAATATTTGACCTATTTTTATATGCATATATAGAAACAAACTAAAGTTAATTAGTTATTTGTATTACAGGCCAAATGACCTAATTAACTATAAATGTAAATCAGTCTAAAACTTACGCTAAATTGGCTATTAAGTCCCCTATGACCAGGGACTTGTGAACCGCCGTTCACTTAGAGTTTGTATACTCTTAATAGCACGCTTTCTCAAGCAAGGTGCTCGTGTGACCCCGTCACACTTGGTAGCACTTGTAGTCAATCCACGCCTATGCGGGTAGATTGACTACCTGAATCCTCTGTGGCTCCTACAAGGTAAGCCAGGATGGATAGAGGGGAGTTCCCTCATTTGACCGACTCTCAGTTTGAGTCGGTCCGGAAGATGGTGGGCATTATTGGAGGAGATGCCCTCCGAAGCTTGGCGGCTGCTACGCCGGCCGAGCAGGTCGAACGCATTGAGACGTTCGACACGTATGAGCGAGGGCTTATCGCTCACGTACAGGGGCTGCAGACCCCGTGGCTGAGATGAAGCCAGCCCAACGTAAGCCGTTGAGGCTTACGGTTAACCCCTCTGAAGGGAAGGAGGGAGAGAACCTCCACTTCTGGGGCAAAGAAGTAGAGCTCGCCATTGATGCGGCTCTCATCTCGACCGAGCGACTTCGGGTCGCTTTTGCCCTGTCCAACCTGGGAGGTCCGGCGAAGACCTGGGCGTACACGCGCGAAGCGACAACGCCGGGTGGCTTCATAACCTGGGTTCAGCTGTGTCATCGGCTTAGAGCCGCCTTCCTCCCGGTGAACTATGAATATCGCCAGCGCTCGAGCTTTCTTTCATGTAAACATGGGAAGCGTGAGCTGTATGAGTACATCCAGGAGATGCGAGTACTCGCTGCATCTCTGGTGGGGAACCCCCTACCTAACCACATCAAATCATGGATGGTCTGAAGGTGGGCCCATCCCGCACGCGGTTGTTCCGCGTACATGCAAACACTATGGAAGAAGCGATCCAGATCGCTCTCCAAGAGGGTTACAGTCACAGACAGGTTCGTACTCCTACGTCAGTGTGGCAAGGACGCAATGCGGCAACTGGCGCAGTGCTGGAACTGATTACGGCCGTACAGAACTCCATCCGCTGCTACGGATGTGAGAAGCTCGGGCACATGCAACGTGCCTGCCCTACGGGAGGGCAAAAGAAGTTCCCTTCCAAACCTAAGGGCTCGATAGGTCTGTGGCAGAAGCCGCGGCCCAGGAGCCAGTGGGACTAGGGTCACCAGTAGGGCGGGGCGTCCTACTGGGGAAGGTCGAAGTCCCCATGTAGGAGTGCGGACGGCGCACGCCATGTGGCTTAGCATCTGAGAGCCTGAGTGCCCTTAAGACGAGGAAGAGCAGCGGTGGACTGCTCGTGGTACACGCAAGTGTACGGGGATACGGAGATCCCATCAGAGTCCTGATTGACTCTGGGGCGTCGACGAACTTTGCTCGACGCCAGATGGTCGCACGGAATGGCGACAAGTATGCCGATGCTTTGCGTGAAAGCGAAGGCAGGGGCCAGGTCTCAGTAAGACTGGCCGATGTACGGCGGTTAACGTACCTGGGGTCTGGATGGACCTGGGTGTAAAGTTTGAGGACTTTGACAGCACGGTGTCGTTCCTTGCCCTAGACATGGACAAGTACGACTTGATCTTGGGCATGCTGTGGCTCGAAAAGCACGAGCCCTGGATCGATTGGTGTGGCAAAGCCATTGGGGCTAGCCAACCCGCAGTCTCCGACAGAGCATTGGCGACTAATGTTCCCACCTCTGTTCGGGACTGGGGCGCCAGAGAGGGTCGTCAAGACGCTTATGCGCCTGAAGAAGTGATTCAAGGGCGGAGGTGTCGTTGAGCACCTCCCGTGTGGATAACCAAGTACCACACTCGGAGTCTGAGGCTTCACCGGCACGGCCGGTCGAAGAGCAATGCCATGTCTTCGACGGCACGTCCGGTCGTCAAGTGAAGGCAGGTGCCGTCCATCTGGAGGCACTGCCTGAGGTGTCAGCGCTGTTGAACCTCGAGGAATTGTCCATGAAGGATTTCCTGGCCGAGTTGAAGGCCGGAGAGACTGCGGAGATGGTACTCCTGAAGCCGGAGACCTCTCCTGAATATTTGAACTCTTCCTCCGTGATGGACGAGGATGTCCTGGAGGGGTTCACGAAGCGGCGTGCAACGCGCTTGGGTTCTGATATCCTCAAGAACCCGGAGGATCCAGTGTATTCTCTAGTCAAAGAGTTCTCGGATGTGGCGTCGAAGCACTCACTATCCCAACTCCCACCGGATCGGGGAGTACGGCACAGATTGATCTCGTGCCTGGAACAAAGTACTGTGTCACGAGGCAGTCGCCTCTACCTTGTGATCACTGCGAGGTCATTGATGCCTTCTTTGCCGAGAAGGCGAAGTCGGTCATGGTGCGGGAATCGAAGTCCCCGCACTCGACGCCAACCTTCTGCGTTCGTAAACCGAACGGGAAGTGGCGTCTCGTTCACGCTTACAACAAGCTGAACAATGGGACGGTACCGACGCAGACGCCGATCCCTCGCAAGGATGTGTTATTGAACAACATGTCGGGTTGTACGTTGTACAGCGCCCTGGATCTGGTTGACGGATACTACCAGATCCTGATGCGGGAGAGTGACATTCCTCTCACCGCAGTGAGCACCCCGAGCGGGATTCTCAGGGAGTGGCTAGTGATGCCACAAGAAGTATCGAATTCCCCAGGGACGTTCAATTGCTTGGTCACACAATTGTTTAGATTATTGCGTACGTTCGCACAGACGTACTTTGACGATATATTCGTCCATAGCCCTGCCGAAGACGGCCAGACGGCTATGGAGGTGCATTTGAAGCACCTCCGTTGAGTGTTTGAGGTCATGAGAGCTAACAAGCTCTATGCCAACATCGACAAATGCGTCTTTGCAGCTGAGGAGATAATGGTCCTCGGCTGCTTTGTCAGCAGAGTCGGCGTACGCGCCGATTCAGAGAAGGTCAAGGCCATAGTGGCCTGGCCGACCCCGAGGTCGCAGAAGGACCTCCGGAAGTGGTGGGGCTTAGCCAACTATCTTCATAAGTACAGCGCAGGGTACGCTAAACTAGCTCGACCCTTGTCGGATCTCTTAAAGGCGGATGCCGACTGGGTCTGGAGCAACAACACCAGGATGCTTTCGACAGCATCAAGGCGAGCTTACAGCGAGCGCCAGTCCTGGCCCTGCCGGACGAGAACAAGTCATTCAGCGTCGTCTGTGACGCTTCTGACTATGCATTAGGCTGTGCGCTGTTGCAGCAGGACGATGAAGGACGCGAACGCGTCATCTCCTTCCAGTCCAGGCATCTGAAGGCTGCCGAACGGAACTATCCCGTTCATGACAAGGAGCTACTTGCAATGAAGTATGCTCTTGTCCAGTTTAGAGTTCACCTCTTGGGCACGAGGCTCTTTGTGATCTGCACCGATCACGCGTCCTTGCGGACTGCCACCAACTCGCCACACCTATCGCAACGGATGGCGAGGTGGCTGTCATTCTTCGCGGAATACAACTTCCGCGTTGAATACAAGCCGGGCAAGCTCAACGTGCTTGCCGATGCATTGTCGACCTGACTATGAGCTAGCTCATGTCAGTCGGGCCACGACAGATCTATACGATCGGATACGCTTAGCGTATCAAGGGGACGAGAACTACACACCACTGGTGCGGTTCCTGTCCGAGAGAAAGGTCACCAAGATCGATAGGATCTCGCCTCGACAGCGGGCGCAGCTCCATCGTTATGAGCTGGCCGATGGGTTACTCCACTACAGAGTAGACCCTGGAGATTCTCCTCGGGTTGTCGTTCCAAACGACGAGGATCTGAAGTATGTCATACTTCTGGAGGCGCATGATGCGCCGATGAGTGACCACCTTGGCCAGGAGAAGACATACCGAGCAGCCTCTCAGCCATTTTTGGTGGCCCCGCATGTATAAGTGGGTGGCACACTATGTCAAGACATGTGAAACATGTCAGAGGGTGAAGCCTACGGGCCACGCCTCGGCTCCATTGCAGAGCCTACCAGTGCCAGCGGATTGATGGAAGTCGATGAGTCTCGACTTCGTCTTCGGCCTGCCGGGGAAAACACCGGTATCTTGGTGTTTGTCTGCCGATTAAGTGAGATGATGCATCTTGCTCCGATAAGTGACAATATCACCGGGAAACAAGCTGCGCAGCTGTTCCTAGATAGCGTGTTCCGCTATCATGGTATACCAGAGACCATAGTCTCTGATAGAGACCCCTGTTTCACAGAGGCGTTCTGGGACACCCTGTTCCAGCTACTGGGAACTAAGTTGACGATGTCAACTGCGGACCATCCGCAGACGGATGGTCAGACGGAGCGCGTCAACCGCGTGCTCGAAGATACTCTTCGTAGTATCTGTGCGGAAGCACCTCGGTCCTGGTCGGACCAGCTTCCTATGGTTGAGTTTGCTCTCAACAATGCGGTACACGCATCAACGGGTTTACCCCGTTCTATTTGAATGGGTTACGACACCCCCAGGTGCCGCTAACCTTGCGGGGAGTCACCGACGCCTCCATCGTAAGTGGGGGAGAGGCTCGGAAAGCCTTTTCCTCCCAGGTCTCGGAGATCGAGCCAGAGTCTTTGGAAAGACAGTTGTCATCATTTATAGACGGCAGGCTGAAGTTAATCAGCCGGGTTAGAGACGCTATGGCATCAGCCCAAGATAGACAAAAGGAGTACTCAGATAAACATCGAGGAAACTTAAGTGTTTTTAAGGAAGGTGAATTTGTCCTATTAGACACTACAATCCTACCGCTAAAGGTGGTTAGCCCTGTAGAGAGCAACAAGCTGAAGCACCGCTTCATCGGACCCTTTGCGGTCCTGGCCAGACATGACGCGGCGTATACCATTGACCTTCCAAAGTCAATGGCGACGCGCGCGACGTTCTACGTGGGGCGTCTTCAGCGCTATCACGATCCGCTGGGTCCTCCTTCTCGGATGGAGGAAGGCCAAGGTGAGAACTCACCTCCTCGAAACGAGGCTGAGTCCTCTGGACAACCGGAGCTGCCGGTGTCGAAGCCTGTGAATGGAACATAGGCTGGTACCCATGCGAGTCATACGAAGGGTATGACGGTACAGAGTGGGAAGGGCTCGGGTAAGAACCATACCCATAAGCCGAGTGGTACGAGTACCCCTGCGGCTCATAAGAGGGCATCCGACCATGCACCTCATGGCTTAGAGCGTCTAAGCCTCGACGGTGTTCCTTCAGGGTGGAAGCCGGAACTCGGCGGTCAACGCGCCCATGGAGCTCATGAGTCTCACGACCAAGAGCGTCCAAGTCCTGACGAAGGACCTCAAGGGCCCCCGGCTTGCCAGCCTGAGAGGCAGCCTGACCACCAGGTCCAAGCCCAAGGGCAATCCCGATCGCGTAAACGCGATCTCGAAGCTGACGGACCTCGTCGCTTAAAAGGGACCCCACAGAGTCCCGACTCGAAGTTGAGGATCCAGAAGGATAAGGCTGAGAAGGTGCCTCGTACTCAAACGCGAGCGAGGGCTCCTCCTGCCCTCCTTGATCGGAACGGCGAGCTCCACTACCATGTGGAGCGGGTCGTCCAAGAGCGGCGGGGTTACCTCTCGTCACAGAACTCGTGGGAGCCGGAAGACCGGCTCCGGGTTGACTGCCCGAAGACTGTTGAGATCTGGGATCAACAACCGGGGCGTAAGTAGTCCACGGCTTCTTAGCCGCCTTACGGTGTACGGTCCCTGGATTGACGGAACCGTACCCGCGCTCGTCTTGAGCGCTGGACTTAGACTGCTGTCTAAGTCCCTCCATAACGGAGTGGAGTTGCCGCTTAGCAATTAAGTGGGAAAACGCAATGCGAAGATCGCGCTGGTCCAAGACATAGGACAGCAGACGATCTTCTCGGAGTTCTTTCAACTCCTGAACTGTGAAGTTCTTTAAGGAGATACATCTCTAGAACAGGCCTTCTGCCTAGGATTGGGTCGCTGTGGTTTCAGGCTGTACCCAGGGGTACGTACCCCCACACAGGGAAGAGTCCACCACGGTCTTCCGGCTTCTTGCGGAGACTTGTGAATTCCTTGAGAGGAGTTCGGTGTGGTGCAAGCAGCACACACCTCGCGGCCTCAATGTCGTTGACAAAGAGTGGTTCGTCTTGACCAAGGCACGCTCATAGGCGCCACGCGAAGTGCGCCCATGGTTTAGACCACGAGGGACCTTAAGGCGCTCCAAGAACATGGGAGACCCAGACCCCGCATCCGGTGGGTAGTATCCGCGAGGATACACCGGCGTGAGAGGCGCAGGAGCGCCTTGCAGTTGAGCAGCTTGATAGCGCTCCTGCTGCTCATCGAGATCATTGGAGATCTCTTGGGGCTCGGTGACAGCCCCCTCCTCTTCTGCCTCATCCGAAGAGGAGTAGAATAGGGATTGAAATCCCTTTGTGATGGAAGGCTCTGAGGTAGGAGAGCCAGGGGCTGCGCGCTTCTTAGCAGCAGCAGCACCCTCATCAGCCCGTTTTGAAGAAGCTGCTTTCGCAGCTTGGGCTCGAGTCTTACCTTCGGCTAAGGTAAGGCTCTTGGCAGGCGAGCTCGCCGAAGCTGCCTTTGCCTCGGATGATGCAGTATCATCAACAGGAGCGTCCTGTGAAGGAGCGTCCTGTGAAGGAGCATCCTGTGAAGGAGCATCCTGAGAAGGAGCGTCCTGTGCAGGAGCGTCCTGTGAAGGAGCATCCTGAGAAGGAGTTGGATCCTTGGCGGATCCAGGAGAGTCCCCATCAGACTCTGATCCCGTGATCATAGGGATATCGAAAACGGGGGACTCTGCTCCAGGACTGTGGTCCCGATAGGTGAACCGAGGGTTCGGCCTATCGTCGGGCGACAAGGAGCGCGAGCGACTGCGTCGCGGGCTCCCTCCTTGTTCGGCAGCAGCAGCGGTACGCTTGCTGGCTGCCTCGGAAGCCGCCTTGCGGGCTTCCTTGCGCGAGCGGCCTTGTCTTCGACTTGGCCTTAGCAGTCTTCGACTTCGCGGTCTTAGACGTAGAAGGCGCTGAAGCGCCGCGGGTGCTTGCCTTCTTAGGCATCGTTGAGAGGTTGACGTGGAAACCTCTGGTGCTGGCAAAAGCCAAAAGGCTGAATGAAAGCCTCAAAGCCACAACGGTGGCTCGTCGATGGGTATCGACAAGGAAAGGAAAGAGAATGGCGCTCTCTTCCTAACTCCTCATTGGTTGGAGGTGTTTCTAATCTAAGTGGGGGAGGATGTAACGGGGTTACATGAAGGGGTACCCTAGAAAGGGTACCGCCTTTAGAAGTAGATATACTTCTGTGAGTATTCGTTTTAGATACTCTGTTGTGGGTGGTGTGGACCACACTATTGTCACGTAGGTCTGGTGGCTGAGGGCCAACCAATAGTATTTGATCTATTTTTATATGCATATATAGAAACAAACTATAGTTAATTAGTTATTTGTATTACAGGCCAAATGACCTAATTAACTATAAATATAAATCAGTCTAAAACTTACGCTAAATTGGCTATTAAGTCCCCTATGACCAGGGACTTGTGAACCGCCGTTCACTTAGAGTTTGTATACTCTTAATAGCACGCTTCCTCAAGCAAGGTGCTCGTGTGACCCCGTCACACTGCACTTGCTGATGTTCAGCAGGATCTTCCTGCGCGAGTTTAGCTGAGCACTCAACCTCGGTTAATCTAGCAGGGCCCTATGCTGATATTCAAACTTGAAGGCGGACCCATCTTCAACTGTCCTATATTTTCCAAACGGAGGTAGTATTTGCGTTAAGCAGTTCACATTTCACACATATACATGTAGTGTATTTGCTTGTGATAGTCTGACTTGGAGAGCACTCCACATTTCGGAGTATAGTTCAAAATATTCATAGTTTGGTTGTCCACGTGCCGATGCGAATGTCCCCGTAAATCCTAGTTCTTTGAAAACCTCCGGTGGAGTTCGATTGTTCCTCAGCCAGTCATACAATCGTGCCATCATAATTTCGTTAGCAGTCTTCTTTGGTAGATTGGGCGGTTGTCTGCCCGGGTATTTCACGTAGTATCTGAAATAATACCTGGAGTAGTATTTGTAGTTTTTGTCCGTAGTACTCGTTATTTTGAGCTTCTCAAGAACCTTTTCTGGTGTGGTTCCACGGAAAAGCCAATACTTCATTTTCACCCGAATTTTTACAGCGTTCCAGAGCCAACGAATGGCTTCCTTTGCTCCAATCATTCCCATTCGCTCCTCATTATCGAAAGTAGTCACTTCAAACCGTTCACTAACGCTACTTCTCTCTCGAAGTGATCTGTTGCGGATGATTTTGGTGCTCTTATCTGCGATTGGTACTCCTGCAATCGTCTTGATATCACGAGACGCTGTCGAGACACTACCAGTTGCCAAGGAAACAAAAAATACAGTTACGAGCACAAGGCAGAATGATCTCATGCTGTGGAGTTCTTAAGACGTGTACAGAATACTGGAGATTGAGAAATGACATACCCTCTAGTGGATCATTTAATTTGGATGGTGCCACCCGACTGGCTGTTGTGGCATATACAGCTTCTGGTCGAATTGCTCTAGACCAGCTGTTCGAGGGCAAAACGATGTGCTCCATGCATACACATGATCATACATGTACAGAACTGGGTCTGGGAAGGTTCGGATTTGTGTGATTTCAGCCAGTTAAAGCAATGAAAACAGCTCCATTTTCATATACTTAGCAAAACCTTCCCGGGAGTGTAACTCTAAGTAGGAGGTTTAAAAAAAGTTGTATAGGCTGCTTTTATAAATCCTAATGTACCTCTGCCTACCCTGCATGTACTGTACATGATGCACATGTGTTAATAATACATGGACCGACAACCCTAACGACTCCCTAACAGCGCTCAAAACTTGAATCTTTAAACGAAGTCAGATCCTGGTTATGTTGTACCTACATGTATGACGAGTTCATAGTTATTCAAAATCGTCTAGCTACTTGTATGACGAGTTCATAGTTATTCAAAATCGTCTAGCTACTTGTACGACGAGTCCATAGTCATTCAAAATTGTCTACCTACATGTATGACGAGTTCATAGTCATCCAAAATTGTCTACCTACATGTATTACGAGTTCATAGACATTTAAAATCGTCCCCTAATCAGCTCAGCAATGAACAAGGCTTACCACTACTTGTACATATTTTTTTTGTTTCCCACATGCCGTTATGGATTTTTTTGGTTTTGTGGTCGTGTATTTTTGGTAGTACTCCATGTACATTTGGCAGGTCTTTTACTACTGTATCATAGTAAAAATCTCTTGATCTACTTTACCATACAGTGGAGACTCAGTCTAAGTACGGTATACATATTTGCTAATTCAAGAATAGTCTGTTGAATGCACTGGTGTACATGTCGTGACCAATGTTCTCAGAACATTTCGCACTTGTGTGGGAGGACTTACAGTATTATGGTGGTATTTAGCTATTGTCACCATAAAAATCAAGATATGTGTTCCGACACCGTGCAGTCAATCGGATGACGGTAGATCAGCTGTCATTAACGCGTTATGGTCATTAATCAATTTATCATTTCATTGGGGACTATCTTGTTATTTGTGATCAACGAGTTTGCAATACAAAATAATCATCACTCAAACTTAATAAAAGGTAAAAGAACGATCACAGGTACATGTAAAATTATGGGTTATCACCACTCTTTAAACAGGGCATTTAAGTTCTATATCTAGAAGTGTGAAGTATTGTGATGCGGCAGTTGGTTGGTTGGTTCTATCGTCTCAGCCATTGTCTCGTCGCGGAACTATCTTGAGTTTACTATTGCATTGTTTAGTCTACTATTAACAGGAGTTGTGTGTCACACGAGCACCTTGCTTGAGGAAGCGTGCTATTAAGAGTATACAAACTCTAAGTGAACGGCAGTTCACTAGTCCCTGGTCATAGGGGACTTAATAGCTAGTTTGGAGTAAGTTTTAGACTGATTTACATTTATAGTTAATTAGGTCATTTGGCCTGTAATACAAATAACTAATTAACTTTAGTTTGTTTCTATATATGCATACTAGTGTTCTGGGGCGTCCGCTACGCGGACGCGGGTTTTTTATGCCTCTAATAGTAACACGAAAGTGATTTGTTGCGAAAAAACAGTTACTTTAGAAACATTCAAAAACATATTTTCGTGTTATTGGTGTGAATTCATTGAAAAGTTTCCCTGTAAACAATATTCTTGGTGTGTATATTGCCATCTTCGTCTATAGCTTCCGGGTCAATTGCAATCTTGATCGCCTTTCTTGATGTTACCCGAGACAACGCCACATAGAGTTGACCGTGAGCAAATACTGGTGATTCGAGGTAAATACCGACGTGATGGATTGACTGACCTTGCGCCTTGTTAATTGTCATGGCAAACGCTGGTACAACTGGAAATTGTTTACGCCGTAGCGTGAAAGGAAACTCTTTGTCCTCGTCATCACTGAAAAACACGATACGCGGTATAAACACTCGTTTGCCACGTTGTGACCCAGTCATAATGGTCGCGTCAATCGAGTTTTCGCGCAAAGCCACCACACGCAGTCGCGTCCCATTACATAAACCATCGGCACTGTTTAAATTGCGAATCATAATAATTGGCGTTCCCACTTTCAAAACCATTTTATGAGGGGGTACTCCAGAGAAATTAAGAGAGTTTAAAAACTCTGGTTCAAATAGAGACTCATCTCCAGGTCCCTCGAGGCTGTCATTCGATAAGTACTCCTTAGTCTCCCCGGGTAAACGCTCAGCTACCATTTCATTGATTCTCCGAACGCTGGCATTCGTTGGTGCCAATATTGCACGATCCACAAAGTATTGATCAGGCAAGTCATCATCACCAACCTCAGGATACACAGCATCAATCAATGCATTTGCGGTCCGCAATCGACGATTTTCTTCAGGTCCCAACAAACTGCTGTGATCTAAATCACGACTTTGCGGAAGAAGAGAGAAATTTGGGATCTCAACTTCAGCATTCTCATCGGAAGAGTAATCCTCATCCGAAGTAGGAACTTGCCGATTGGGAACCAAACACATATCACGTGGAATACAAATGTCCCCTTCGCCTATATCGGGGTTGCCGGAAATCGACCCTCACCAATTTGGAGTAAGAAATCTGAGAATTCTGCTAACTCGGCTGCGCCATCCGGATCCGGTGCTGTTTTGACACGCATGTTTTCAGTCAGGTGAACTTGTCTTAGATGCCCCCACAACAGGGACGCTTTAAAACACGCTTTCACGGTTTCAGCTCTTGTAGCATTTTTCAAAACAGGCAGAATTTGACGGTGATCTCCACTGAAGACGATTACCTTTCCTCCAAATGGTTCAGTATCATTATCCATAATATCGCGAAACGTCCTGTCAACCGCTTCAAAGCAAGACCGGTGTATCATTGGAGCTTCGTCCCATATAATTAAACGGGCTTGTCGAATTAATTTTGCCTTCTGGGACTGTTTAGAAATACCACATGTAGAGAGTTCATTTGGTTTAAGCGGAATCCGGAACATCGAATGTGCTGTTCGACCTCCAGTCAGCAACGTTGCTGCAATTCCACTCGAAGCCACCGCCACAGCAATTCCGCCTTCTAACCGAATCTTAGCAAGCATTTGCTCGAGTAAAAACGATTTTCCTGTACCACCTGGACCATCTATAAAAAATAGTTTCCCTCCCATTTCGGGAGTCTCGATAGCGCTAATAACTTGATCGAAAATGTCCTGCTGGTTTGCGTTTAGTCGGGTTACCATTTCAGCAGTGGCCTCTAATTGCTCCAGTGGGTATGCGTTGAGTTCTTGCTGAATTAGATCTCCTGTAACTTGTTCATCTACAGCAGCCTCGAGTTCATAGTCTTGAAGGAGTGGTAGGCCGTAGTTCTCCAGTGTTTTCCCATTCACACGAAGAATACTGTCCAAGCTCTGTAGCGTCTTGTATTCAACTTTCCTGTCGTCCATATCCAAGCCAAACTCTCTCTGAAAATCTTCACTTAAATCGTTCTTGAAGCGCTCCCATAATCCCAAAGGGCTACTCGGTAAAGAGTAAACCAAAATGATACCAAACAACTGCCGGAGCTGATAAGGCATACGCTCATGTGATGCTTCAAGCAAGCATTCTTCCCACTCGCTGTCGTTGTCTAAATAGCCAGCTGCCATTGCTGCTTCATGAAAAGTAGCGTACGTTACTCCATCAATAGTTCTTAGATCTTCGAAGGAAGTAGGCCCGTGTCGATAACACAATAACAGGCGCAAGTAAAACCGTTCTGGATCTTGTGGAGATACATGTACGATGCGGCCGATAGAAGGAACGTATTTCTTGTACTGCACCCACCACTTTGATTTTTTATCCCAGCGGTACACTGTCGGGATATCCTTATACAACATTTTTCCAGCCACTTCCGGCTCCGCAAGACAGAGCATGAAAAACGCAGTTAAAGTTGTTTTGTCTCCTCGCCGAATCAACCTGCGAATTTGCGCATTGCTCGCATGTGCGCGGTAGGTTGCAGCGCTTTGTCCGGGTAAATGGATTGCCAGCTTTACGACGTTGTGCGTGGATCCTTGCGTAGGATGCTTGAATAACCGCATACAGGCTTCAACCGGCGATATATATCGCGCTAACAAATACTGTAGAATCTCGTTAAGCGAATGACCTTGAATTTCACCCTCAATGGTGACCATGGTCATATCTGCCCCCTTGTAGACATATTTGTAAATATATTTGACGGCCTTACTCGTAGCACAAACTTCCACGTTGATATGACAATTGTACTTTTGCGACAAAAATGGGTTGTACGGTACAACCCACTGATTCACTGTTTCATTATCCCATTCCTTTCTGCCACAGAGAAGACGTCCTGGTGCGCGCCTGCGGCGTCTATACACAGGATATTTATCAACTGCCATCGTCGTCTCTTCAGCTAATGGTTTCGGGAACTTTTTGGAGCATTTCCCATTCTTCATGCAGGGGCTATTCCTGTTCGCATCCCCGCAAGGGCCGTGTAACATACACGTAATCACCGTTTCGTAAAGATCTGGCTGCTTCTCTTTATCTGGTATTTCGGCTGATACCAAGCGATCTACATCTTGAGCTGTTAATGGTTTGTCTTCAGGCCTCACGATCAGCAAAATATGGGCGTGAGGTAAACCCCGCTTTTGATACTCTACCACGTGAATTCTGGCTGCCTGAATCCCCAGGACACCCTCGTCAAGATCCTTGCAGAGAGATTTTAATTTTGTCATGAAAACCCTTGCCACAATGTCTGGTCGATCCGAAGCAGTCTGTCCGGGGCGGATGTTTTCCTGGATTTCTACCCATTTGGGATTGCATGTCATTGTAATAAACAGATTTGGCGCACCAAGCTCACGTACGATTGCCATTGCGTCCTGGAACCGTTGGTACATATAGCGAGGTCCACCAGTAAATGAAGGTGGCAAAATTAAACGACGCCCAATGTTATTGGCATCTAACCCGATTTCTTCCTCAGACGTATTTTGCCGATAACCCCGGTTGGATGTAGAATTACGCGCATACTGTTCAAGGTCATGAACTGCTGCAATTCGATGCGCTTCAGTGCCTTCATGTCTGTACGCGTCAGTGAGTCCTTGTATGGTCTCGAGGCGAAATTCAAGTTGATTGTTCTCGATATACCGCAGTCTCTCCTGCTCCGCCTTAGCCCACTGATCAACACAGTACTGCTGGGTCAGTCTTCCTCCAAGCAGCAAAAGCGAATGACTTCCAGTACGGTCGTAGAGGAGATAGGCAACAAATTCTCTCAGAGACATTGTTGTTTTTCGTCGTTCCTCTCTGCCATCCTCATATTGCACAATATATCCCCACTCAGCCAAATCTCCCTCCACATTCTGATCGGTTTGGTTACCCACACGTGGCCTTCCACCTTGATCATTGTTGGCGTTATTTAATTCACCCGCGTATGGCATTTTGTAAGTCCACCCAGACTCTCCATATGGATGGAGAAGAGGGTACTGTAGTGGATCGTAGTGTGGATTGGTTTCGTAAATGCGATTGAACCCTCCTTGTCTAGTGTACAGGATAATATCGCGGGGTTGTGGAGCATTGGCGTCGATGATAATTGCTGCCACCTCGGAAGCAGTAGGCGTGTTATGGGTTCCTGGATTTGTGTCCCGACCAACATGAAGTCGAAGAACACACTCGACTTCCGGATCTATGAGGTTTTCATGAACATCCTCTTCTTGCTTACCCTCGTTTTCTTGTCTCTGCGCACGATCTGCACGGGCCATTTCTAACACTGATCTACTACGTTCAATCAGAATTTCGCGTGCGTGTAAGAACTGTTGAGCGTAGGGATTGTGCTGTTCCATGACTTCATCAATGTCGCTCAGGATTTCTGCACTCAATCCATCTGTCATTCGGATGCGGCTCGCCACACGCGCTGCACTGTCAGGGTCGTTTATATAAATCTGTGCAAACATTGGTTTTCCACCGGGGGGCGGGAGAAGAGATCCCATCCGATGACAAACTGTTCCCATCACGCGGAAATTGTAAACGCCTCTCCGCGTAACACTTTCATCAACTTGAAGTGGTTCGGATCGTGACGCCCCCATGGATGTAAATGCAAAAGCATTGTTATAAGCACGGATAGACTGCATAAATACCGGGTTGTTAAACAGCAGTCGCAGCTTCTGTGGTGCTTCTCGGGGAGGCGGCAGTCGAATTTTACCACCCATGCAACAGCATTTCTTCGTTTCAGCAGGAAACTTCCAAGCACCGCAATCAGCGCATGTACGTTCATCCCCCGAACAGCCTCGAATAAACCGTGAAACGTAGTGGCGTTGATTCAAAGTGTCATTACCGCGGACACTCATGGAATCGAAGTCTTCATGATTACCATAACCTTTCTTGTACTGGCGGGATCGGCGCCTTAATCGCTCTTCTTCACGAAGTTCCAGTCGCTCGTCTAATGTCATTAACCGGCGTGATGTAGCCCTAGCATTGTTGTCACGCTCCTGAATTTCTCGACGATGTTCTTGACTCAAACAGCTACGTTGAGAAGCCCTAGCAATTGCTTCGCGCTCCTGAATAACCCTGTGTTGTTCGTCGCTCATTTCACCTCGTGCAGTAGCTCGTGCGACGGCATCGCGATTCTGTATCATACCACGTTGTTCGTCATTCATTTCAGCCCTGGCAACTGCTCGCGCCACTGTGTTGCTAATGCGTATCGCCTGGTGCTGTTCGTCATTCATTTCCCTTCGTTGATCTGCGCGGGATGTGCTATTTTGCTGCTGTTGTGTACGTCGTTCCTCTGCGGACATTTGTTGGCGGCGTGCCGCTTCTCGTTGTCGATGGATTGCTCGTGTTTGCTCGTCTTGCCTCCTCTTTGCAGCCTTTCGGATGCGATCTCTCTCTCTCACTGCCGCAAGCTGCGAAGGACTCATATCAGATCTTCTGCGGCGAGTTGTGCTACGTAATCCACCTGAATCCGCTCGTGCATATGTCGCAACAGCCACATTTGGTATTGATTCCGGCTGTGCAAGAACGGAGTGAATACTGGTTGTATCGACGTGAGCGACGGTGGTTGAAGTGTCGGTGATCTCGGAATTGTTATATATTCCAACCGTAGTAACATCTCCAGCGGCAGCAGCACTTTCTTCATTTTGCCGATGTACCAGTCGATTCAAAGCAACTTTCTTAGCTCTCACTCTGCGCCTTTTATCCTCGTTCGATTCGTCTTCGTCCGGCGTGCAGAAAGCGTCTTCAATGTCCATGATCGTATTGTACTTCCGTTTTCGCCCCATTGTCCACGCTATATATCCACGAAATGCAGCAACCGTTTAGCATTTTTGACTTCATCGGGTTCATGACGGGGAGGTTTAAAGAGGTACACCTAGATTTCAATTTCCTTTACTTTGTAACCATCTGTGTCCAATTCTATCACTTTAGTGTCTATAAGTCTCACCCCATTACTTAATACTGGTAATATCTAACACTCCCCATAGTATAATTTTAACAGCATCTTTTAGTAGGCTTCTTTTACTGTAATGTCTTTAATATTTCCCCGCACGCACGTTACGAACCGACGAAGCATCTACCCTCCTCAATCATCCGTGGGCAACACGCATGACAGATTGGGCCTTGCTTCTCTAGGCATCCACCTTCCTTCATATACCATGGGCTACACGGTACACAAATCAGGTTTCCAGGTCCTAGCTATTTAGCCTTCCTCTATTTTACGTGGATCACACGAAAAATAGATCTAGCTAGTTATTATTTTTATTTATGCCACCAACCTCTTTAATTAATTTATTTTTGGTTTTTGTTTTTTTTAATTTTAGGTTGTTTTGTGGCTGTCGGTATTGACGGCGGTTTTGGGATACCGTGGCTGACAACTTAATTAAGTATCAGCTCCTAAGTATAAGACACGGAGCATTGGGCCGCAAAATTATACTAAAGTTTGTATAGAATAATACCGGTATAGCAGCTAATGAGATTAGGGTTAAAGAACAAAAAGTGACGGGTTTGGCCAATCAGACGACGCTAAAATGGTGGAAACTGAGTTCCAAATAGTCCCTCTAAAAACCTCCCTATAGGAATTTTATGATTTAAGGCAGTGTGGTTTTCGGAGACTCTCGGTTGAGAGCACGACTCACCCCCCAGTGCCTCGCAACACAGTAGTTCAGGATTCCGCGGTCGTATTACCAACAGCGGTGCAAGTGCGGTACCGGTTACCGATAAAGCTTACCACCTATACCGGTACGGTGAGCAACGGGGGGCTCCTTACACCCGCTTGGGTGATCACACTGTGCCCGACCACGGACTCAGAGACGCACTCGGTATTACTACCACAGTGCGTCGGGTCCCATTACCGACGACTGGGTCCGGGGAGGGGCAGACGGCCCGGTAATACCGGCTTTTATCGCCGTTTGTGCTGCCCCTTACCCCGGATTGGTTATGAGATTTCCCACACCGCCGGCGGGCGGCATGGACACCTCAGCGTCGGGCTCCGAAGAGCAAGAGGGGTGGTCGAGCATAGAATAAGATAAAACTCAATGTATTCAATGTTATCATAAGCGCAAGTAGCTAGTTAATCTTACTGACCTTGTTGCTTCCGCTGTTCGCGGTCTTTTTTGAAATGACACGCATTCAGAGCCAGTCTTCACAATCGTACCTATCCGAGTATACTTTCGAGTTTTAGCCAATCAAAATTTTGTGACCTCGTGCGCGGACCACGGACGGACAGACGGACAGACATTTTGTCGTTTTAAAGATAGTGAATAAAATAGATCAAATACTATTGGTTGGCCCTCAGCCACCAGACCTACGTGACAATAGTGTGGTCCACACCACCCACAACAGAGTATCTAAAACGAATACTCACAGAAGTATATCTACTTCTAAAGGCGGTACCCTTTCTAGGGTACCCCTTCATGTAACCCCGTTACATCCTCCCCCACTTAGATTAGAAACACCTCCAACCAATGAGGAGTTAGGAAGAGAGCGCCGCTCTCTTTCCTTTCCTTGTCGATACCCATCGACGAGCCACCGTTGTGGCTTTGAGGCTTTCATTCAGCCTTTTGGCTTTTGCCAGCACCAGAGGTTTCCACGTCAACCTCTCAACGATGCCTAAGAAGGCAAGCACCCGCGGCGCTTCAGCGCCTTCTACGTCTAAGACCGCGAAGTCGAAGACTGCTAAGGCCAAGTCGAAGACAAGGCCGCTCGCGCAAGGAAGCCCGCAAGGCGGCTTCCGAGGCAGCCAGCAAGCGTACCGCTGCTGCTGCCGAACAAGGAGGGAGCCCGCGACGCAGTCGCTCGCGCTCCTTGTCGCCCGACGATAGGCCGAACCCTCGGTTCACCTATCGGGACCACAGTCCTGGAGCAGAGTCCCCCGTTTTCGATATCCCTATGATCACGGGATCAGAGTCTGATGGGGACTCTCCTGGATCCGCCAAGGATCCAACTCCTTCTCAGGATGCTCCTTCACAGGACGCTCCTGCACAGGACGCTCCTTCTCAGGATGCTCCTTCACAGGACGCTCCTGTTGATGATACTGCATCATCCGAGGCAAAGGCAGCTTCGGCGAGCTCGCCTGCCAAGAGCCTTACCTTAGCCGAAGGTAAGACTTGAGCCCAAGCTGCGAAAGCAGCTTCTTCAAAACGGGCTGATGAGGGTGCTGCTGCTGCTAAGAAGCGCGCAGCCCCTGGCTCTCCTACCTCAGAGCCTTCCATCACAAAGGGATTTCAATCCCTATTCTACTCCTCTTCGGATGAGGCAGAAGAGGAGGGGGCTGTCACCGAGCCCCAAGAGATCTCCAATGATCTCGATGAGCAGCAGGAGCGCTATCAAGCTGCTCAACTGCAAGGCGCTCCTGCGCCTCTCACGCCGGTGTATCCTCGCGGATACTACCCACCGGATGCGGGGTCTGGGTCTCCCATGTTCTTGGAGCGCCTTAAGGTCCCTCGTGGTCTAAACCATGGGCGCACTTCGCGTGGCGCCTATGAGCGTGCCTTGGTCAAGACGAACCACTCTTTGTCAACGACATTGAGGCCGCGAGGTGTGTGCTGCTTGCACCACACCGAACTCCTCTCAAGGAATTCACAAGTCTCCGCAAGAAGCCGGAAGACCGTGGTGGACTCTTCCCTGTGTGGGGGTACGTACCCCTGGGTACAGCCTGAAACCACAGCGACCCAATCCTAGGCAGAAGGCCTGTTCTAGAGATGTATCTCCTTAAAGAACTTCACAGTTCAGGAGTTGAAAGAACTCCGAGAAGATCGTCTGCTGTCCTATGTCTTGGACCAGCGCGATCTTCGCATTGCGTTTTCCCACTTAATTGCTAAGCGGCAACTCCACTCCGTTATGGAGGGACTTAGACAGCAGTCTAAGTCCAGCGCTCAAGACGAGCGCGGGTACGGTTCCGTCAATCCAGGGACCGTACACCGTAAGGCGGCTAAGAAGCCGTGGACTACTTACGCCCCGGTTGTTGATCCCAGATCTCAACAGTCTTCGGGCAGTCAACCCGGAGCCGGTCTTCCGGCTCCCACGAGTTCTGTGACGAGAGGTAACCCCGCCGCTCTTGGACGACCCGCTCCACATGGTAGTGGAGCTCGCCGTTCCGATCAAGGAGGGCAGGAGGAGCCCTCGCTCGCGTTTGAGTACGAGGCACCTTCTCAGCCTTATCCTTCTGGATCCTCAACTTCGAGTCGGGACTCTGTGGGGTCCCTTTTAAGCGACGAGGTCCGTCAGCTTCGAGATCGCGTTTACGCGATCGGGATTGCCCTTGGGCTTGGACCTGGTGGTCAGGCTGCCTCTCAGGCTGGCAAGCCGGGGGCCCTTGAGGTCCTTCGTCAGGACTTGGACGCTCTTGGTCGTGAGACTCATGAGCTCCATGGGCGCGTTGACCGCCGAGTTCCGGCTTCCACCCTGAAGGAACACCGTCGAGGCTTAGACGCTCTAAGCCATGAGGTGCATGGTCGGATGCCCTCTTATGAGCCGCAGGGGTACTCGTACCACTCGGCTTATGGGTATGGTTCTTACCCGAGCCCTTCCCACTCTGTACCGTCATACCCTTCGTATGACTCGCATGGGTACCAGCCTATGTTCCATTCACAGGCTTCGACACCGGCAGCTCCGGTTGTCCAGAGGACTCAGCCTCGTTTCGAGGAGGTGAGTTCTCACCTTGGCCTTCCTCCATCCGAGAAGGAGGACCCAGCGGGTCGTGATAGCGCTGAAGACGCCCCACGTAGAACGTCGCGCGCGTCGCCATTGACTTTGGAAGGTCAATGGTATACGCCGCGTCATGTCTGGCCAGGACCGCAAAGGGTCCGATGAAGCGGTGCTTCAGCTTGTTGCTCTCTACAGGGCTAACCACCTTTAGCGGTAGGATTGTAGTGTCTAATAGGACAAATTCACCTTCCTTAAAAACACTTAAGTTTCCTCGATGTTTATCTGAGTACTCCTTTTGTCTATCTTGGGCTGATGCCATAGCGTCTCTAACCCGGCTGATTAACTTCAGCCTGCCGTCTATAAATGATGACAACTGTCTTTCCAAAGACTCTGGCTCGATCTCCGAGACCTGGGAGGAAAAGGCTTTCCGAGCCTCTCCCCCACTTACGATGGAGGCGTCGGTGACTCCCCGCAAGGTTAGCGGCACCTGGGGGTGTCGTAACCCATTCAAATAGAACGGGGTAAACCCGTTGATGCGTGTACCGCATTGTTGAGAGCAAACTCAACCATAGGAAGCTGGTCCGACCAGGACCGAGGTGCTTCCGCACAGATACTACGAAGAGTATCTTCGAGCACGCGGTTGACGCGCTCCGTCTGACCATCCGTCTGCGGATGGTCCGCAGTTGACATCGTCAACTTAGTTCCCAGTAGCTGGAACAGGGTGTCCCAGAACGCCTCTGTGAAACAGGGGTCTCTATCAGAGACTATGGTCTCTGGTATACCATGATAGCGGAACACGCTATCTAGGAACAGCTGCGCAGCTTGTTTCCCGGTGATATTGTCACTTATCGGAGCAAGATGCATCATCTCACTTAATCGGCAGACAAACACCAAGATACCGGTGTTTTCCCCGGCAGGCCGAAGACGAAGTCGAGACTCATCGACTTCCATCAATCCGCTGGCACTGGTAGACTCTGCAATGGAGCCGAGGCGTGGCCCGTAGGCTTCACCCTCTGACATGTTTCACATGTCTTGACATAGTGTGCCACCCACTTATACATGCGGGGCCACCAAAAATGGCTGAGAGGCCGCTCGGTATGTCTTCTCCTGGCCAAGGTGGTCACTCATCGGCGCATCATGCGCCTCCAGAAGTATGACATACTTCAGATCCTCGTCGTTTGGAACGACAACCCGAGGAGAATCTCCAGGGTCTACTCTGTAGTGGAGTAACCCATCGGCCAGCTCATAACGATGGAGCTGCGCCCGCTGTCGAGGCGAGATCCTATCGATCTTGGTGACCTTTCTCTCGGACAGGAACCGCACCAGTGGTGTGTAGTTCTCGTCCCCTTGATACGCTAAGCGTATCCGATCGTATAGATCTGTCGTGGCCCGACTGACATGAGCTAGCTCATAGTCAGGTCGACAATGCATCGGCAAGCACGTTGAGCTTGCCCGGCTTGTATTCAACGCGGAAGTTGTATTCCGCGAAGAATGACAGCCACCTCGCCATCCGTTGCGATAGGTGTGGCGAGTTGGTGGCAGTCCGCAAGGACGCGTGATCGGTGCAGATCACAAAGAGCCTCGTGCCCAAGAGGTGAACTCTAAACTGGACAAGAGCATACTTCATTGCAAGTAGCTCCTTGTCATGAACGGGATAGTTCCGTTCGGCAGCCTTCAGATGCCTGGACTGGAAGGAGATGACGCGTTCGCGTCCTTCGTCGTCCTGCTGCAACAGCGCACAGCCTAATGCATAGTCAGAAGCGTCACAGACGACGCTGAATGACTTGTTCTCGTCCGGCAGGGCCAGGACTGGCGCTCGCTGTAAGCTCGCCTTGATGCTGTCGAAAGCATCCTGGTGTTGTTGCTCCAGACCCAGTCGGCATCTTTCTTTAAGAGATCCGACAAGGGTCGAGCTAGTTTAGCGTACCCTGCGCTGTACTTATGAAGATAGTTGGCTAAGCCCCACCACTTCCGGAGGTCCTTCTGCGACCTCGGGGTCGGCCAAGCCACTATGGCCTTGACCTTCTCTGAATCGGCGCGTACGCCGACTCTGCTGACAAAGCAGCCGAGGACCATTATCTCCTCAGCTGCAAAGACGCATTTGTCGATGTTGGCATAGAGCTTGTTAGCTCTCATGACCTCAAACACTCAACGGAGGTGCTTCAAATGCACCTCCATAGCCGTCTGGCCGTCTTCGGCAGGGCTATGGACGAATATATCGTCAAAGTACGTCTGTGCGAACGTACGCAATAATCTAAACAATTGTGTGACCAAGCAATTGAACGTCCCTGGGGCATTTGATACTTCTTGTGGCATCACTAGCCACTCCCTGAGAATCCCGCTCGGGGTGCTCACTGCGGTGAGAGGAATGTCACTCTCCCGCATCAGGATCTGGTAGTATCCGTCAACCAGATCCAGGGCGCTGTACAACGTACAACCCGACATGTTGTTCAATAACACATCCTTGCGAGGGATCGGCGTCTGCGTCGGTACCGTCCCATTGTTCAGCTTGTTGTAAGCGTGAACGAGACGCCACTTCCCGTTCGGTTTACGAACGCAGAAGGTTGGCGTCGAGTGCGGGGACTTCGATTCCCGCACCATGACCGACTTCGCCTTCTCGGCAAAGAAGGCATCAATGACCTCGCAGTGATCACAAGGTAGAGGCGACTGCCTCGTGACACAGTACTTTGTTCCAGGCACGAGATCAATCTGTGCCGTACTCCCCGATCCGGTGGGAGTTGGGATAGTGAGTGCTTCGACGCCACATCCGAGAACTCTTTGACTAGAGGATACACTGGATCCTCCGGGTTCTTGAGGATATCAGAACCCAAGCGCGTTGCACGCCGCTTCGTGAACCCCTCCAGGACATCCTCGTCCATCACGGAGGAAGAGTTCAAATATTCAGGAGAGGTCTCCGGCTTCAGGAGTACCATCTCCGCAGTCTCTCCGGCCTTCAACTCGGCCAGGAAATCCTTCATGGACAATTCCTCGAGGTTCAACAGCGCTGACACCTCAGGCAGTGCCTCCAGATGGACGGCACCTGCCTTCACTTGACGACCGGACGTGCCGTCGAAGACATGGCATTGCTCTTCGACCGGCCGTGCCGGTGAAGCCTCAGACTCCGAGTGTGGTACTTGGTTATCCACACGGGAGGTGCTCAACGACACCTCCGCCCTTGAATCACTTCTTCAGGCGCATAAGCGTCTTGACGACCCTCTCTGGCGCCCCAGTCCCGAACAGAGGTGGGAACATTAGTCGCCAATGCTCTGTCGGAGACTGCGGGTTGGCTAGCCCCAATGGCTTTGCCACACCAATCGATCCAGGGCTCGTGCTTTTCGAGCCACAGCATGCCCAAGATCAAGTCGTACTTGTCCATGTCTAGGGCAAGGAACGACACCGTGCTGTCAAAGTCCTCAAACTTTACACCCAGGTCCATCCAGACCCCAGGTACGTTAACCGCCGTACATCGGCCAGTCTTACTGAGACCTGGCCCCTGCCTTCGCTTTCACGCAAAGCATCGGCATACTTGTCGCCATTCCGTGCGACCATCTGGCGTCGAGCAAAGTTCGTCGACGCCCCAGAGTCAATCAGGACTCTGATGGGATCTCCGTATCCCCGTACACTTGCGTGTACCACGAGCAGTCCACCGCTGCTCTTCCTCGTCTTAAGGGCACTCAGGCTCTCAGATGCTAAGCCACATGGCGTGCGCCGTCCGCACTCCTACATGGGGACTTCGACCTTCCCCAGTAGGACGCCCCGCCCTACTGGTGACCCTAGTCCCACTGGCTCCTGGGCCGCGGCTTCTGCCACAGACCTATCGAGCCCTTAGGTTTGGAAGGGAACTTCTTTTGCCCTCCCGTAGGGCAGGCACGTTGCATGTGCCCGAGCTTCTCACATCCGTAGCAGCGGATGGAGTTCTGTACGGCCGTAATCAGTTCCAGCACTGCGCCAGTTGCCGCATTGCGTCCTTGCCACACTGACGTAGGAGTACGAACCTGTCTGTGACTGTAACCCTCTTGGAGAGCGATCTGGATCGCTTCTTCCATAGTGTTTGCATGTACGCGGAACAACCGCGTGCGGGATGGGCCCACCTTCAGACCATCCATGATTTGATGTGGTTAGGTAGGGGGTTCCTCACCAGAGATGTGGCTTGTATCCGCATCTCTTGGATGTACTCATACAGCTCACGCTTCCCATGTTTACATGAAAGAAACGCGAGCGCTGGCGATACTCATTGTTCGCCAGAAGGAGGCGGACCTAAGCTTTTCACACAGCTGAGCCAAGGTTGTGAAGCCACCCGGCGTTGTCGCCTCGCGCATGTATGCCCAGGTTTTCGCCCGGGCTCCCAGGTTGGATAGTGCGAAAGCGACACGGTGTCGCTCGGTCGAGGTGAGAGCAGCATCCATTGCGAGCTCTACTTCTCTGACCCAGAAGTGGAGGTACTCTCCCTCCTTTACTGCTAGGTATTAACCTTAACCCTCAACGGCTTAGGTTGTGCTGGCTTTATCTCAGCTTTGTGGTCCTGCAGCCCCTGTACATGAACAATGAGTCCTCGCTCATACATGCCGAACTCCTCAATGCGTTTGACCTGTTTCCCCGGCGTAGCAGCTGTCAAGCTTCGGATGGCTTCTATTCCAAAGATGCTCGCCATCTTTCTGAGCAGCTCAAACTGAGCATCGGTCAAATAAGGGAACTCCCCTTAATCCAGCTTGGCTCACTCGTTGAGCCAACGGAGGATTCAGGTTGTCCAATCTGCCTGCGTAGCCGTGAATTGATTAGATGTGCTACCAAGTCTGACGGGGTTCACACGAGCACCTTGCTTGAGGAAGCGTGCAATCAAGAGTATACAAACCTTTTTTTGCGAATTATCAGTCACGAGTCCCTGATCTTAGGAAACTTAATAGCAGAGTAAATTTTAGACTGTTTTTATTTTGGTTAATTAGCTAATTTCGTCTGTAATACAAATTACTAATTAACTACTTCCTCTGTCCGAGAATATAAGCGGGCTTAGAATGATAATCTCGTTTTAAGCCCAAAACCGATTTATAATACTCGCGGATTGGCTCAAATTTAAGCGCTGCGCTTAAGGATAAATTCGGTGGCCGTCCGGCGGGATTTTATTGAGTACTGAAGAAGTTACAGCCGTTCACGTATAGTTAGTTCCAGATCTACCGCATTCCAGTCTACGCCAGTTCTCCCCATGACTTCTTCACACGCTACAGGCCCCGGCAGAAGAAAGAACCTTACCCCCAGAGAGCGTGCTGAAGCTGTCGCCTTCCTGCTTGGCGTCAGTAGCGAGCTGCAACCCCGACAAGGCGCCATTCGGGAGTGTGCAGAAAAGTTTGAGTGCAGTGGCGACCAGATCTCGCGCCTTTGGCGCCGAGCGGTCCAAGACATCCAGGCGGGCAACCCAATCAATTACGACAGCGGCAGGAAGGGGAGGAGCGGACGCAAGTCGCTCCTGACCGAAGAGTTCCGTCGCGACCTCAACCATGCCATCGCACTTATCCCCTCGAAGATAGGACGGAACTTCGCACTTTAGCGAACAAACTCGGTATTCCTAAATCTACGCTGCATGACTACTTTATGGCTGGTGTGTTTCGCGTTCACACTGCTCGAGCTAAGCCAATGCTTACAGATGAACAACGAGTTGAGCGAGTGAAGTTCGCAACTGGATTTGTGAAATCGGCGTCTGGAAGCAGAATGATGTTTGACAGCATGATGGAGTATGTGCACTTAGACGAGAAATGGTTCTACTTAAAGAAGGACAAACAGCGGTTCTATCTCGGAGAGCAAGAGGAGGACCCTCATTTCACTTTGAAGAACAAGAACTATATTGTGAAAGTGATGTTTTTGTGCGCTGTGGCACGTCCTCGTTGGGTTGCTAAGGAGCGCTGCGTGTGGGATGGAAAGATTGGTCTGTGGCCATTCGCTGTGTATGAACCGGCACAGCGATCTAGCAAAAATCGTGATGCTGGAACGTTAGAGCTGAAAACGTATACCGTGGACCGTGACATTTATCGACAAGCACTTTGCCGGATGGTTTTACCGCGCATCAAAGCGGTATGGCCATCAGGTAAGCGTGTCGTGCTGCAGCATGACAACGCCAAGCAACACGTCGCCGCCGATGATCCCGAGGTGCTGGACGCTTGTCGTGAGGGTGGTTGGGATGTGAAAATTAGCCCCCAACCGGCCAACTCGCCAGATTTCAATGCCAACGACCTTGGCTTTTTCGCTTCACTACAGTCGCTACAATACAAGAAGAAAGCTAAAACTATAGAAGACCTAGTCGACAACGTTGACGCTGCTTTCCGTCAGCTCGAGTACACTAAGATCGACAGTGTATTCCTCACGCTGCAGTCGGTGCTCCAGGCCACGATGCGAGTCGACGGCTGCAACAAGTACAAGATTCCCCATCTGTCCAAGGACCAGCTACGTGGTAGCAACGGTTTGCTTCTGCTTTCCTTGGTCTGCAACGAGAATGTGTACCGCAAGACAATAGCCTACGTAAGTTCGGCCGAGCAGAAACCCACTAGTGAAAATCGAACTTAGCGCTTATATTTTCGGACACCTTTCATACCGAAGCCCGCTTATATTTTCGGACTGAGGAAGTATATCCTTTCCTATTTAAAACCTGGTCTTAATTTATTGGTTGGCTCACTGCCATTTGACATAAGTGTCAGTAGTGTGTCCCACACCACTTATGACAGAGTTTCACAAAGCGAATACTCTTGAAGTGTATCTACTTCTAGAAGTGGTACCCAATTTGGGATACCCCTCATGTAACATTGCCTCGTGTCATTAATAATTTTAACGTGTGTTAACTCGTTTTTATTCCATCAATAGACGATAAGATCATTGAGATGGCCGTGACGATTCTTTCTTACCCTCTGGATATAGTGCAGTGTAGAGCGGAAGTGTGATCCTGAGATTGGATATGATGTTTTAATGACTCCTGGTAAAGTCTGTAGTAAAACGTGCATCACCTATGCAGCCTAAAAATCTGCAGAGAGGATCTTCACACACGGTAAGCGTGCTTGTTTCCAAGACGGAATAAGGCATATTCTCACTAGTTTAGCGCCGATTTTGCTCTAAATCTTGCTAACTGACAAGCAACCTTGGTATAGTGCACCAGCTAAAGCTCGAGAAACAAAATGATAAGATGCGGACTCGTCAAGGCCAAAATGATAGTGATGGACGCAACAATGAGGATGGAGGAAGCGATTGTGGAAGAGCATTGCCTGGAGAAAATTGACCTTGGATGAAAATAACAATACGTGAATCGCAATACGAGCCTAGGAAAGAAAACAGCAAAACAGAAGAGCGCGATGTGGTTAAGACAGCCGAGTCTACGATCAAGAGAGAATTGATAATGGAAAACGACGATGTCAACAGAGTGTGGAACTTATTTGAGCTGTTCCGTTGTGTAGATATTTTGCGCTGGTTATGTGCTGAAGGTGAGATGGAGTTTCATTAGATTACAGTAGTAGCGAAGCGGTATCTGATAGAGTAACATCATTTACGTACCAAGAGTGTGTTTTCGACGGCAAGTTTCATCTCAGGGTCCCGTCGAACACGAACGAATGATCTGTGAACGGAAAAACTGCTTTTCCTTCGCCACGATTGTGATTTACTCTGCAAACTCGGGTCGAATCTCTTTAAGAGATTAGGTGGCTCAATCGTATCTAAATGAATATTTTCTAAAAAGTAGTACTATTTTATATTTCCTAAAATTTTGGAAAAGTTTCGATTTTTTATATTTCCCGTATAAATTAGTAGTAATACTCATAAAATGTTTTTGATAGGGGTTCATATAAATTTTGATATGAATTCATATCAAAATTTGAAGAAATAGTAGTGCTATTTCAATTTTCGGGACAACAAGGAAAATGGCTCGGATTTTATCCCGGAAAGTTGCCACTTTTTGCAACATTCCGGGACAAAATCCGAGCCATTTTGCTGTTGTTGTCCCGAAAATTGAAATAGCAGTACTACTTGTTTTAGTGAAATAGCAGTACTACTTTTTTGTCGCAGTACTACCTCCCCTTTTGGAATACATAGTGGAGCCTAGTGAAAGCCATAACGCTTGAGAAGCAGATCGAGTTAGCGACTGAAGACACTGCTGAGGAAAGACAAGCTCATTCGGTTGATGCTTTAGCTGCCCCCGACGATGCCAACACGAGCGCTATTGCTCCTGCTGACAGTGGAAGCATGTTACACGGATTGCAACTGAGCTCCAGTGGGGTAGGCGCACAAGCAGAATCTGCTGCTGCTTCGGCGGTAGCTCCTACCGACATATTTGGAGGTTTGAAGTTAAGTAGCAGTGCTGTTGCTGCTTCCCCAGAGATGGCGTCGCCAGCTGAAGCAACGAGTGTTTCTGCGAAGACGGAGGGAGACACTCGGATGTCGATCCACGAGCTATCGGAGCGCGTGGAAAACGATAGCGACGCTTCTATTCACTCGGACGCGTTTATTGCAACGTCAGCAACTATGTTGAGCGAGACGACTAGCATGGAGACAACAATGGAAACGACCTCGACAACAATTGTATCTACGACTGTCACAAAGCTTTCGGATGATGACGAAGCAGAAGCGGGAACTGGACAGGACGCGATGTAGCCGTAAGCGCCTTTGCATGTACATGTACACCTTGCTGTCGCCTTGTATGAAGTGCAGAGCGAAGCGTTAACGACAAGCAGTGCGTGGTGTATCGTATCTGTGAGCAGAAGGAACAGCTTTTATCATCTTGCGAAACAAGTACGAAGACAAGGACAATAGTTGTATGCGACCATAGCGTTTGACACCATCGATGAAGATGTCAATAGATTTATATGTGATTGCAGCACGCCAATATAATTGTTGGCTAAAATTGAACTTGAAAACACGTACACTACTCACTACTCAAATCACAACAACAATTACAACACTTGTTTTTAACCTATCTCGACCACTAAGCAGTGCTCAAACTCAAATGGTTGAGCATGCTCACCGTCGTTAGCTTAAAGTTCGCGAGTTGAGCATTAACGCCTTCGTTCGGGACAACAACAGGAAAATGGCTCGGATTTTGTCCCGGAAGGTTGCAAAAAGTGGCAACTTTCCGGGACAAAATCCGAGCCATTTTATCCAGAAAGAGTCTACTCCTTCGCTTGGTGGTAATAACTGTTTGTCGACACGATACAGAACCCAAGAATCGTGAATCACGAATGCTTGAGCTCGCGGAACGAGCAAAACAAGGGTTGCTACTTTAGTGCTCTATACGGCAATGTAGCGAGCGCGCAGCCCCAAACGTAACACTTGTGAATCTCTCAGAAGCAGGTGTGTTGCAGACCACAGATACACAAGGAAGACACGTACTGAGCAGCGCAAAGGCCACTCGGAGGAGGTTCTCGTGTATTGTTGCTTTTCTTCAACTGAGCTCCAACCTACAAGCTCTGCTTCTTTCCTACCTCCTTTCTCACATTGCAGTCCCAGTCCTTTTCTCATGTTCCAACCTAAGTATCCAACCGTGACAACCAGTAATTACAACTGCCCCACCTGCTGGTGACACGCTGGAACTTATTGCAATCCTTGTTCAAAATCCTTTCGAGAGATCAGACCCATACTCTCTCTGTGTTGCTCGAATTTCACACGAGGCAACGGTTTCGTAAACGCGTCAGCGACGTTATCAACCCCCGCAATCCGATTAACAGTGATCTGCTTCAATTCCGCACGTTCTCGGACAAAATGATGACGCACATCAATGTGTTTCGTCCTGCTGTGAAACTCGGGGTTGTTCGCCAACTTACGAGCACTTTCATTGTCCACAAAGATCTCTGAAGGTTGGTTTGGCTTCATTTTCAGCTCCTTCAACATTTGCCGGAGGTGGACGACTTCTTGAACTATCAGGCTTAACGCCATATACTCTGCTTCCGTAGTGTTTAAGGCAATAGTACGTTCTGTCTGACTTGACCAAGAAATCGTACTGCCATACAGTTGAGTAAGATACCCAGCGATAGACTTCCGATCATCAACTCTATTCGCGAAGTCAGCATCTGCGAAAGCTTTGAGGTTGTCATCCAAATCACTTTCACTCCATTCAGCACCTCCTAGCACTAATCCCCAGTCCATTGTCTCTTTGATATAGCGCAGAGCACGTTTAGCCACACGCCAGTGCAAAATACCAGGGTTGTTCAAGAATTGACTGCATTCTCGTACCACGTACGCCAAATCCGGACGAGTTCCAAGCATCAGATACATTAAACTACCAATCACAGAACGATACGGCTTGTCCTCCATCAATAGTTTTTCTTCACGAGTCGTCGGGCACATTACTTTTGACAACTTCAACTCTGGACTACACGGCACCTTACATCCATTGCAATTTTCCATGTCAAAGCGGCGTAGCACCTTCTCCGCGTACTGCCGTTGACTTATGAAAACTGTTCTCTCACTCCGATTGCGTGTAATTTCCCAACCAAGGATATAGTGTATTGGTCCGAGATCTTTCATCTCAAACCTGCGGTGAAGTGTTGCTTTCATCTGCTTCATGATGACTTTGTTAGGCGCGAACAATATCAAATCATCCACGTAGATAGAGATGAACACTAGCCATCTATCTATCACTTTCACAGCAACGCATGCTTCACAATTCATCAGCGTGTATCCTTCACGTTCCAAATGATCTTTCAGGAGTCGGAACCATACTCTAGGAGCTTGCTTTAAGCCGTAAAGACTTTTTAGTAGAACACAGACAAAGTCCTCTTTTCCTTCTTCAACGTACCCCTCGGGTTGCTCCATGAATACTTCTACGTCAATGTCACCATTCAAGAAAGCTGTGGTCACGTCCATTTGGTCTATCTCATAGTCCCAAATGGCTGCAAGAGTCAACAACATTCGCAATGTTTCCAAGCGCACCACAGGCGAGTACACCTCGAAATAGTTAACTCCATAAATCTGCAGGAATTCTTTTATGACCAGCCTAGCTTTGAATCTCTCGATCTCATCATTAGCAAGATACTTGACACGAAAGACCCATCGATTACTGAGCACTTTCATGCCTTTCTTTCGACGAACTAACTTCCACGTGCCATTCTTCATCAGAGCATTGTACTCAGCATCAGCAGCTTTGCGCCACTCTTCAGCATATTCGTCATTCATTGCTTCTTGATATGACGTTGGTTCTACCAAGACACTGGAAGACAAACAGCAAAAGTCCTCCCACCAGTCTAGTGCCTTCTCCTTCGCTATTTCCAACTGCATTTCATCACGCAATTTTCCCCACTTTGAGCCACTACTTTTCTCCTTCATTGAATCACGATAAGCAAGATGAATGGTATCTCCCAACCACTTAGGAGGCGTCGACACTCTGCCGCTCTTCGTCTTCACGGGATGATACTCTCTACAGCCAGTCTTTTGTGCCCTATTGCATGGTGCAACTTGGTTACTTGAGGCTGTTAGGCGCTCTTTCTCCAAGTCACTTCCAGCACTGGCACTGGTGCTCTTCAAGCCACCAGACTTCGACCGACTACTCTCCTCATTCACCTCATTTTCATCATCTTGCTCTGCAGCCGGTGTCATACACCGCCCACTGCTATCTCGTGCTGCAGTCGGTGTCACACACCGCCCACTGCTATCTCGTGTTGCAGCCGGTGTCACACACCGCCCACTGCGCTCCTTCTTCTTGGCTCGTTTTCTCTTTTTCGCAGTTGGAGTCTGCTCTGATAGTTCTTTATCATTGAATCGCACCCGCTTGCATGGGACTTGTTCATCATCACTGTCATCACTGCTACTTTCTCGACTTCGCTTTTTACGACAAACAGCCCCACCAAAGCGATGCCGATGCAATTCAGGATCAGCCCCACCAGTTCTGCACTCCGTCACATCACCATTTTCATTCTCATGTGCATCTTTTAGTAGTGACGGAATATGGTTCATCTCATCTGCATCAACATTTAGATATTTAGATGTCGACGCACTTGTGGATCGTGCCCTGTCAGATCCCAGCAGAATGCGACCAGGTCTATCTTCGTCGAAGACAAGCGTGTGACTGTAGAAAGCTTTGTTCGTCTTACAATCTAGCAGTCGATATCCTCTTCGTTCCCGTGAATATCCCACGAAAATTGCTTCTCTGGCTCTGGCATTCAGCTTCTTACGTTCAACTTTATCAATGTATGCCAAGACTGCGCATCCAAATATCCGAAGTCTTGTATAGGCAGGCGTCTCACGAAACCACACTGCATACGGCACTTCCATCGATCTTGTTGTGTTCGGAACGATGTTCACACAATACGCCGCTGTATTAGCAGCTTCGGCCCACAACTCCTCAGGTAATTCAAAGTGAACCAACAAACATCTCATTCGCTCCGAAACCGTACGAATCATACGCTCTGCAACTCCGTTTTGCTCCGGAGTATGCTTCACCGTGAGAGAACACTCCATTCCATAGTTCCTCTTACATGTATCACCAAGAGCTGTCAACTCACGGGCATTATCACATCGAATTTTCTTCATCCGCACTTTCAGTTGCGTCTTCACGTGTTCATAATATAGTGTGAACTTCTCACGAACTTCAGACCGGTTTTTCATGAGAAATAGTGTTGTGTATCGGCTTACTTCATCCACAAACACGATGAAATAGCGACTTCCAGAGTATGATTCAACTGAATATGGACCCCAGACGTCCGTGTGCACATATTCACCGACAAGCCAGTCACGTTTTGGAGGACCGACTGAATGGAAAGACTTTCTTACCATTTTTCCTTTTATACACGAGTCACAAGAAAATGAACCATCAACTCTTAGGTTCATGTCTGGAATCGGCCAGTCTCCATGCCGAAATAAAGTGTTGAAGACATTCCTTCCCGGATGTCCAAGTCTTGTATGCCATCGTTTAACCTCTTCACTTTCGTTAGCCGCAACTAACATGACAGCATCTTCTGGAGTCTCCAACTTCACTTGATAAAGACTCGTCTCGTCCACATACGCATAAGCACTGCCACGTTGAAATTTTAGTTCAGCAAATTCATATTCATCAAAATGGACCTTCAGCTTTTCCTCAAGCGATAACGTAGGATCATTTTGTCGCCGTACTGAAAACAGACTGCACTGAAGTTCAGGTACATATCGTACTCCCCGTAGCACGACAGTGCGTCGTCCGTTAGTAGTCTGAATTTCCTTTTTCACCGTGCCAACTCCAACAACATTTAGCCAGTTTTCACCTCCAACTCGCACCAACGCACTCATTTCTGTGAAAGACACGAAGTCAATCTTCTGGTTTGTCATATGACAAGTAGCACCAGAATCCAAATACCAACGACCATGCGCTAGCTTTTGGATGCGAGAGGGTTGTTTCACCAGCGCCGAAATGATATAGGCATCTTCTTCACTATCCTCGGCAGCATAGTTACTATATTTCCTTTTTCCGGGCTTCTTTCCTTCTGCATTCCCGCTAGTCTTTGTCTGCTTGTGAGCTGGCTCACTGCTTTCACTTGGTGGACGTTTACCTAAGTACGGACAATCACGAACTTGATGTCCTTGTTCTTCACAGTGAAAACATGATCCACGACCACGTCCTTGACTTCCTCCTCTTCCTCCACCTCGACCACCTCGGCCACCTCTTCCGCGACCGCGTCCTTGATTTCCACCATCACGGCCACCACGACCTCCACGACCTCGACCGCGACCACGACCTCGGCCTCGACCTCGGCCCGATCTGCCACCATACAGCGCCTGTTCTTCCTACTTTCCATCCAACTTCCGCCCTTGCCGTCGATCGTATGCCATCTCGAGCGCATGTTCCAGTTGTTCATAATTGGGAGGCTCGTTAACTGTTGTAGGCACATGACTTGCCAGGAACGTCTCAACCACATTATCGTAAGATTCAGGTAGTGTACTGATCAGAATTGCGGGCATCAAGTATTCATCTAGGGGCACGCCAAGCAACGCAATCCGATCCAAAATTCGACGAACTTCTCCCAAGTGATCAGCAACGTTTCCATTTTCTTCAAGGCGAAGTGATCTCAGCTTCGTAACCTCCGATGCGTACTTGAAATACGTCTTGCCAACGTAGCGCTGTTTCATTCTCTCCACTACACGAAATGGCGATGGTTCAAACTTCACAGTCTTCATTATCTTATCCGTCATTCCGTCGTAAAGCATTTCCTTGGTGCGAGCAGTCTCCTTCTCCCAGATATCATGTTCATTCTCCTTCGCCTCCTCTGGTTCGTCAATCTCCTTCGTGCAGTATTTCCACAGGTTCTTGCGCCCCAACTTGAGCTTCATCCTCTTGAGTCACACTTCAAAGTTCTCGCCATCGAAAGGTGGGTGGGCGACTTTCTTCTCCTCTGCTTTCCCTTGTTTCTTATCCTCACTCATGGTCTGTATATCTGAAAGTCTAGCAGCACGAGTTTGGGCTCATAACCACTTGTGAATCTCTCAGAAGCAGGTGTGTTGCAGACCACAGATACACAAGGAAGACACGTACTGAGCAGCGCAAAGGCCACTCGGAGGAGGTTCTCGTGTATTGTTGCTTTTCTTCAACTGAGCTCCAACCTACAAGCTCTGCTTCTTTCCTACCTCCTTTCTCACATTGCAGTCCCAGTCCTTTTCTCATGTTCCAACCTAAGTATCCAACCGTGACAACCAGTAATTACAACTGTAACGAATTTCACGCTATCATTTGCATTTGACGACTATTGGTGGTTTGGACATGAAACTTTACGCCGTCGGTGGGCAATACAGCATTTAGATCAACATCAGACTAATGTGCAGTGGAGCTGGTGTAGCGAGCGGAATGGTTGTAGTTATAGTTAACCACAAAAGGTGGGCAATGTGTTAGTAGTGTGGTGACGGCATAGCGAAGCGGAACCTGTTTTAAACTTCCTTTTGCACTTTTTGTAATGGCGAAGGGTTTTTAAATAATAAAGTACAAGAAAGACCAGAATTATGATAAATTAAAAGTAAATTATCCAAAATCAATTCTAACATAATGTAAAGAGTTGTTTACTCCGTTTGTAGCGTACGCAATACATTAGTGTAGTGAGTTCGAAGCACGAACGAAACAAGCACCAACCAACATTGACTCACGCCGCATAGCGGCAGCGCTCGGCTAGTAAGGTTGGTTCAATTCACGCTTGGTGTACCGCTTTAGAAGTCATTTACTGTAAGCTCTTTACTCACCTCAGTCGTCGTAAGTCGTGGTTGTCATTCAGACGGTCTACATGTATAATGGTCTGAATCAGATCATGTAACCAGGGTTGTGCATAAAATATCAAAAAATATTGTTGAGGATTTTTCAAATAAGTAAGATTTTTTGACACGTCAGTTTTGTAAAGGATAAAATACTTTTGATAGGAGACCCGCTCTAATAGGTGCGGCACTTCTCAATTTGCTACCTAGGAACAATTTGAGGACGAACCGACCGAACAGTCACCCTCCCCACCCTTCTTGTTACCATGAGAGCTACAGCTACCGAGCATCACTCCCATGAAGACACCACGATATCCTCCCCAAGTCAACCATCGCGAGCTAGCGATGGCGTGATTGGGAGACATGGAAACGCCAAGCCCAGTGCTAGTGCTCCATCTCTTACGATGGAAGAAAACCAAGACCAACTCACTAAACCTTTAGGAAGCGACCCTTCACGAATTGGCGTAACAATCGGCGACCTCATCACAGGACGTCATGAGTTTCGTCAAGATGAGAGGAGCCAACATGAAGATGGACCAGCCAATGTCGCAGCTATTGAGGATGCCTTGGACAGAGTCCGTGCGGCATATGATCAAGGTGTTCAAGACCCAGAACAATTGTTGCTGCTAGCAGAAGAAGCGCAACCGACAAAAATTCGGGATGCTCCATTCACCATCAAAGCAATCTTTTCTGGAAATCTGCAAGACCTATCAAGACCAAAAATCATCGCGAACTTGAAACTTGTTGAAGACAACACGGTGATAAGCAAGCTTTTGAAAGAACACGCAATTGTGCATTTACACAAGTTGCCAAGAAACCAACTTCTCTTCCATGTCGACTCCAAACAAACAAAGAAACTATTAGAGGGTCAACAGTGTAACCTCCTTGGTCATACCCTTGAGTTTGAACGCTGCGATCCTCTGTCAGACGATTACTTCGTCGATGTGATGGGAATCCAAAGCCAAGCTATCGCTCGAAAGGTATTCCACGCACTAGTGCTGATGGGATGCAAGCCTCTCTATTTCAATGCTACGTATGTCAGCCAAGAAACCAAGGTATCATCAGGGATCTTACGTTACTATGTCTCAGGTAACGTTTGTCCCCCAAACCTGTTGGTGAAAGGGAATGTGTGTGCACAATTTCTGCTGGACGGAGTGTTTTATGCTGTGAAGGGCAAAGATGTTCCGCCTCACTACTACCATGTCCAACCTAACAGAATGTCTCCTCACTGTCTCGACTTGAGTAAACTGCCGTTTGGTGGTCACAAGAAGAAGTCACCGAAAGAGAGAATGGGAAACACGAAAAAGACTAACCAGTCTGGTGGAAAACGCGATCGACCGAGTGAAGATCAATCCACACCCCAGCAGCATGTTGATGTAGCAGACAATGAGAATTCTCTGGATCTCTCCTTCGATGTAAACATCGAGTATGAAGTTTCAGCCCCTCCGAGCCCAGAACAATTCCCAAGTGAGACCTTTGCTCACCCTCCAAAGAGACTCCAGAGTCGACGAAGCGCTCCACCTCCAACACCATCATCAGAAGCATGGAACTCAAAAAACTTTTGGAACCATCTTGCAGAGATTTACCCCGAGTTGGAATGTCGTGAAACGGAACCTGATGATGAAAATGATATCGGATTCCAAATTCTGGTGACCAACATCACTCCAACAGAAGAAGTAAAGAAAGGCGGAGAATATGCATTTTACCACAAACGTGAAAAAAGCAAAGTGAGGCTATCTAGTGACACCATCACGATCCGAGACCTCATCCCCGCGATGTCAACTGACATAAGTGAAGCGGTTGGTGCATTTGAGCTTGAATGCCAGACTCTTGAAGACGTAAAAAAAGGAAAAGAACCTAAAACCCTTTTAACCACTACAAACTCGGACGATATTCTGAAAGAAATCACCAAGAACCGGCTAGGCTTCTCGATTAGGATGTCCAAACTTATGAGGCAAAAATCAAACCTGATCGGAGAATTCGCACAGATCCACATGTGGTATCGATGTGTGCACGCCTCCATACCGAATGGAAAAAACACTTTTCAAACAAAATGGAAACAATTGATAGGATCCTCGGTTCCCAGTTCGAGAGAAGAACTATTTCGAATTGTTAATACGATGCGCGCAGACATGAGCGAATCAGACGACATGCTGGAGAATTCACAAGCTCTGGCATTTTTTGAACTGCTCTTACTGACTTCTGCACCGCATATTTTCGAGAAAGATTACTGGATCCAAACAATAGCAACAATTCACGTTCCATGGCTTCTAGCATCAAGTAGACGACTGTTGCACCCCAATACACTTCTAGCTCTATTGAGATCGGAATGCGGAAAACATATTGTCAATCAGTTGGAAAAGCTAGTATGGTCTCATGAGTTGTTAACCAGACTAATACAATTGCGCAACGCGGAAGACTGGATGAATGCTGAAACAGCAGTACTGCAGATAGAAAACTCAGGAAGCCAACCTAGATTGATTTGGGGAACTTTCCAGACAGAGTGCTAAGGTTTCATCAACGTGGAATAATGTATCCATGTTGACATGCAATACCAATGGCATCAAGAAAAATGGACGACTACTAATTGAAAAAACACTGTCAAACTATCACGTGGTCTGTTTACAAGAGACAAAATTTCGAGACTTACATCACACTCATAAATTTGAGTATGTATTGCAAGCTACTTATGACTGTAAATGTTTTGTGAATGACCCAAATTCGACACAGCCTGCCACCCAATTTCCCCGTAGTGGAGGCG
Source organism: Phytophthora palmivora (assembly GCA_008079305.1). Lineage (NCBI taxonomy): Eukaryota > Oomycota > Peronosporomycetes > Peronosporales > Peronosporaceae > Phytophthora > Phytophthora palmivora. The sequence goes on from VOQZ01002213.1 coordinate 69,917, forward strand.
TCGCAACAATCTTACATAGTGACTTTCCTGGATTTGAAACAGCAACAGAAATCAAAGAATTGACGATACCAGGAAGATATTTAGTTGTACAAGTACAAGTAAAAAACATGATACTCAATATCCACAACGTTTACGCCCCGGTGGATCCACAAGAAAACCGTGACTTTTATGAGCATTTACTGACTAGAACATATAATAGTGAGGAAGTACACTGGGTCATGGGTGACCTTAATGTTACTATCGATCCAACTTTGGACTCCTCGGTAGCTTCTACAAGACATCATCGGGCAAGAAGCAATGTGACGGAATGGATTGCTGGACTTGGTGTGACGGATTGCTGGAGACTGGAAAATCCACAACTGCGTGTGTATACAGGTCCACCTCCACGTAAAAATCGATTAGATTATTGCCTAATTTCAGATGGATTTATGTCAAGATACTACGACTCCTCTAGGTATTTTCAAGCTTCACACACAGGAGATCACCTAGCCCATAGGGTTACACTAAGACATGATCGACAACCAAGAGGAAGAAGATATTGGCGTCTCCCCTCAACGATGTTGGAGTGTCCACTTGTTAGAGAGGCAATTCAAACAGAAGCAAAACTTTTGTTACCAGAGATTATGAACGCAAACAATCCTGGACTTGTGTGGGAAGGTTGGAAGAAAAGAATGGCCAACCAACTCAAATCATTGCAAACTGTTATGAAACTCCAGCAAGACCAAGGTATCCGGGATGCTGAAAAACAATTTGAAGTTTGTATGAAAGACTACGTTGACAACCCGTCAGACGAATCGATGCAGAGATATCAGGAAGCAAAAACACAATGCTCTGAACGCAAGGAACATGTATATAGATTACAGTGCGACTCCGCCTTTGATTTCCATGCATCCAAAATGGAGAACTCTACAAGCGCATTCTACAAACGACCTAACAAACAATTGAGATCGATATCTGTGTCTTCCGTTATACTAGAAAATGGAGAGGTATCTCATGATCCAGACGAAGTGAAAAAGAGATTTCGCTTGCATTGGGGAACAATTTTTGGAGATCCTGACAGTCCTTCAGATGGAACCATACTTGATGAACAGAAACAACAAATCCTTTTAGACACTATCACTACGAAGCTGTCGGGAATAGAGAAAGATTTACTCGAGAGCCCCATCACATCAGAAGAATTATCCGCTTCCATCAAACATATGAAGGGAACATCAGCTCCAGGACTCGACGGACTTACAGCAGCATTTTACCAAACAGCTCCAGAAATATTTGGAGCTATACTGTGCAGAGTTTTTACGTATCAACTGGAACGTGGAATTTTGCTCCCTTCTCAACGAAAATCATGTATAACACTACTATACAAGAAAGGAGATCGAAGTGACCCTGGCAACTATCGACCTATTGCACTAATGCCGGTAGACGTAAAGGTTTTATCTAAGGTGCTTTCATTTCGGGTGAAAGACGTATTGCCTTCCTTAATCCACACTGATCAAAAAGGTTTTGTGCAGGGCCGATCAATGCATCATCATATCCGTTCCGTTGATGATCTGCAACACTACTCAACTTTCAAGAATTCAAAAGCAATGGCTCTATTTCTAGACTTTGAGAAGGCTTATGACAGAGTCGTCTGGCAGTACTTATTCAGGGTGTTAGCATCTCTTGGTTTTGGAAGTTATTTTATATCCTGGATTCGATTGTTGTATAACAAGCCGCTTACGATAATCATGCTCAACGGATTTTTACTAGACCCATTAGAAACCACTAGGGGGTGAAACAAGGTGATCCTCTATCTTCATTGTTATTCCTCCTATGCATTGAGCCATTAGGAAATCTTATTAGGGGGAAACCAGAGCTTGGGGTGGAGATTGGACCTAACGTCATAGTGACAGGATTATACTTTGCTGATGACTCAACACTTATATCGAAGAGTATAACTGGAATAAAACAACAACTAGACATGGTAAAAGTGTATTGCCAAGGCTCAGGCGCAAGACTGAATTTAGGTAAATCATCACTTATGTCTCTGAACCGAAAATACCAGTGTCCAATTGTCTCGGAAGTTAGATGTCTACAACCAGATGATACAATTAAGTATCTAGGAATCCCGTTCGGGCAAAATGTGACAAAAATTCACGTTCTTGCTCAGTTAAACCAGAAATTTTATCGTGGATTTGGTATATGGGGGCGAAGAGCACGGACAGTAAGAGGAAGGCTCCTGCTCGTACACACTCTCATACTCTCAACACTCTGGCATTATACGCAACATATCAGTATCCCTAAAGAGTACACAAAAAGATGGCAACGGATGATTACGAAATTTGTGCTGGCTAAAAAGACAGATGAAGATTCTACATTCATCCAACTTGCACCATCTACATGTACCCTACTCTACCAACCCAGGCAGTCCGGTGGTCTCCAAATACCACATATCGAAACGCAACTTAACGTTCAGAGGATAATTATGCTACAACAGTTTACAACGCTGTTATTGTCTAATTCCGATGAAATTTGGCCATCCTTAGCCGCTGTCTCCTTCCGGAACTCGATGCCATTTTTTTCAGATCTAGACACATTAAGTTTTCTTGACATCTCACCAACAAAACTTAAATATCTCTTTCGTTTAGAAGCATTATCGGAATGGTGGGTAAGTTCATGGCGGTTGTGGCATAAAATTAAATGGCCCCTCAAGAGCAACAACAATCCTCTCGCTATATCCCTGCTAAAATCTCCGATTTGGTTGACGAAGAATGAAGTATTACACTATGAAACACCAAATGCTCGTAGACGTAACTTAATCGCTGTTGTTGAACCACGACGAAGTTTTCGTCTCAACATTGCGAAACGTATGTCGTACACAAGTTTGGACACCATTCTTCAAGACTTTGGACACTGGCCAACACAAAGCGAGTTCATAAGAAAAGTGATCACAGTTTCAGACTCATATTATCCTGAAAGGAAGCGAAAATGTTGGATTGGTAGACTGTACTTGGAACTAACGCAAGTTTATCGCCGGGTTGAAACGATCTTAGGCGACAATCTAGCTAGTATTACTCACAACTCGGTCTTCATTCCTAACGTGGGAATCAAGGTTGCAGATAAGCTCGTGCTCTTCCCAAACATTCAACGGCAGACACTTAAACAAATATTCATACCGAAACCTTTGGAAGCCGAACAACATCCGATCTTCCAAGATCTACATGGTGGAATAGTGAAGGAATTTGTCAAGTTCAGCAAAGAACAACGGTGTCTCCTTCTTCCAGTACTAGACGATTTACAAATGAGGTTAGCACTACGACTACTACCTGTTCGGTCAAGATTTTGGTTCCTTGCTAACCAGATTCCTGATGTGCAAAGCTGTCCCTTTAACGACTGTAGTGCGATTGAAACTGCAAAGCATCTTTTCTTCGAATGCCAGCTTTCCGCCGAACTTTGGAATGTTCTGTGGGGAGACTGGAAAGGTCTCTTTGGTGGTAACCTTTCCTGGGTCACGTTGGTTCTGCCTTATAAATTACAAGTACTTCAACGGTGGCAAAATCATCGTTCGGAAATACTCAGCTTGTGGAATATATTGCGGTGTATTACTCTTCATCACTTATGGAGTCAACGCAATCGCCTTTGCTTTGAAAACAAACAACCGAATGGACCCTTTACAACAATCGCTACAATTTATAGTACGTTTAGCTCTCACTACAGACGTCTACTTCGTTACACTAAAAACGATACCAACAACACTTACACAGCTATCATACAGAAGTTACGGTCCACGGAACATCTAGGAGACTATATAAGACGCAACGAAGAACACTTCCGAGTTCGACATATTCAACTCCATCTCACGTACCGCACAGGAGTAATCTTCCAAACACTCACAGACTAAGACAGATACATAGCAAATTGAGAAAGTATCATAATCGGTAATCGAATCACTTCTTCTTCTTCTAATAGGTGCGGCTCATATCACTTCGGATCCTTTCACCCCACACAGTGAAAAATATCCACCCAGTTCGTAAGCACTTCCAACAGCTAGCCGTGCAACAACCGATGTTCCTTCGTTACCTCCAGTGTATCTGCGATGCCCACTGTAAGGGCTACTATTCTCGTTGGTACAGTATCCACAGGAACGGATGAATGATCTGATGTTAGAGGCTTCACCGAAAAATACTCTTTTATCCTCCCCATAAAAATAAAAATATGTTTATATCGATAAAAATATGACGCATATTTTTATGCCAACCCTGCATGTAATGCCAGAAACATATGATGCTCATTACCACGTAAGCTTACGGATGCATTAGCAAAATGTCGTTAACACGGTGCCTCCACATCCAGTTTCCCATTCATTCTGTCATTGCCTCGTACAGTGGGTACGTGAAGCCGTGAGCTGGGCGGTATGCGTCACAATCTCGTCGTTCTCGCACTGGTGCTGCTGGTTACTATTGTTGGAGGTGACAATGGAATGCCTACCATGCAGGACTCAATACAGTTAGGGTATAACTCACTCTCCAAGACCACAAAAACTATTAGCAACAGGAACTTGAGAATGAACAGCCAGTCGATGTACAAGAATGAAGAAGAAAGAGATATCACAGTGACGTCGGTTCTTACAGCAAGTGCAAAGGCTATGCGGATGAAAGCCAAGTTAAATGTCATGTTGATTCGAGGACTATCTCCTACGAGAGTCTTGAAGAAACTGAACGTCGTACGTGTGACAGACAAGAATTTCAACAGTTTCGCCAGATATTACGCACGATATTTAGCCAAGTATTCGGGCAAAAAGGCAGATTTACCCGCGACAGCAGAAGATGTGATCATGTTACCGAAACTCAAGGAATGGCTGAGCCAGAAATTACTACCGTCGCAAGTTATAGACCGTCTAAAGGATCTGGAGTCGACAAACGTCAACAAGTACCTCCAGTTGTATCTCAAGGATGCAGATAATGAGGTCATGCTACCGAGGCTTCAACGCTGGAGAGATCAAAAGTTAGTTCCCTCGCAAGTCGTGTACAATCTCAAGGAGGTTGGGGTGATAGGCACCACTAGATATATGGAGTGGTACATGCGCAATGGTGGAGACGACATCATTAAGACAAACCTTCTGACATGGCTCAAAAAAGGTGTGTTTCCGCAGAAGATTGGCCAAAAACTGCAAAAGATAGGGGTGACAGACATTGAGAAGTACACCCGGATATATGTAAATATGTGGGGCAGGAAACAAGCGAAACTATCTAGAAGGAATATAAACTAAAGAAGAACATTGTGCGCGAATTTGAACACTCGTCTAGAAAGCTGATAGTCACGAGTTGTAAATCTACTGAGAAATCCTTGCTCCATAGGGTACGTAGTACCATTGTGTGTTCACTTCGTCATCAAATTTTAAGAAGTAAAACTTCTCGGGGTGGATACTTCAACTATTATTGCATACGCGTAGAAATGCACGAAGTACATGTACACATTGTAAACGTGCTGTAGAGTTACCTCAAGTACGATCCCAAGCATTAAAGATTCTTGACTAGTCCAAAATTTGTCTAGGTAGTTGTTTCATCAAACGGTGTGAAAACCAATCGTTCTCACAAATCTTGAGTTGCAATGGCTCACTGGCGACGTCGGTGCAAAAGGTCATCGGAGACTTGACCAGAAATGACCTTTGAGATCTCCTCAGTGTCTTTCTTGGATCTATCCTTCCCCCTCATAGTCGCAACCTCTCACAATATCGCTTCTCTTATTCATTGGTGTTTAACCGGAATGACACTAACATCAACGGTCAGTTCACTTAACTACTATCTTGTATTCTGCCCACCGTTGATGTCTCGTACTCCATTAGTCTTGATGAACTCATTGAGTGGCTTGGCTTCGTTGATCTGATTTACTGGTATGTGCAATGTAGTACCCTATCTTCACAGAGGTTTTGAGTTCCACTCTTGGTTGTTTTGAACGCAGTGTCTTATCCAGTTCGTTTTTTCTCGCACTACTGGATACTGTGAATTTGTTGATAAGCCCCACGAATCCGGACAACGTTTGTATTCATGGTATTAGGATATGTTCGTGCCTGTCTTGCGTCTGCATCATCTGAACAAACCAAGCATGGATTTTTGGGGGGCGAATTTCATCCCAAAAAATCACATTGAAGTGATATTCAAGCAAAATCCCATGCATCTTGATCCGCAAAAGCACTGCAAGGCCAAAAAAGCCTCACGCATTTCAAGAAAGCAGTTCCAAACTCTTCTGGGGTGTCGTAGATATACGTAGAAGCAAGATTATTCGTGTTTTTATGGTAATCTGTTGGTAGCTCCACTGTTTAGGATATCGCACATTTACTCGTCCAGCTTTTGCCACTCATAAAGGATCCGAACGTTCTTCTACTCGAAGGTCCATATTCCTGCATGGCACGGAAATCACAAATACTGATGTGAGCCAAACTAATGATTTTTCTCCGTCCAGTTGCAAATTATCCTAACAGAGTTCCTACTGGAAATTGTCACCTCCGAGTTTTGTGGTGTTAACCCAATAGTTGCAAATAGGAGGCTGCGCTGAGGGCAATTGCGGAATTGGCTAGGAAAGTAAACTCGATTTCATATTAATCGAAGCAAAATCGATGAATCCCTTTGGGAATATTCATCTTCTCGAATTTGGCCTTGATGGTTGTTGCGCTTGAGTGCTGTTTACTTCGTAGGACCAAAAAAACGTTTTGCTAATCTACAAAACAGTGTGGCGCACACCACTATAGGAGTTTAGGAAAGTCTGGCCAATGAGGTCCACAGGAGACCCGACCTATGGCCACCAGTGACTTTCATTGGCCGGACTTGTCTAGAAGTCAGCTCAATGCTGATTGGTCAACTCCATGCATTGGTCCTTGCGTCTCTTCAATAGGAGCCCAATTCCGCATTCTGCGCACGGATGGCCGACGTGGATGGACATGCCGCGCGCCGCCAAGATGGCGCCAACAACAACAGCGACGCACTCGAGCAGCGCTTGGTGAGCATCGGTCGCCTACACGCGGGTCTGCAGAAGCTCCTGACCGCTGTCGGAGCCTCCAGTACTCATCCTGCGCTCCAAGCGTTGGTGATTGACGAGCATGACCATCACTCTGCTGCCCGCACTCAGTTGCAGGCATTGGCCTCGTGCCTTCCACACGCTGAACTGCGCGTACTCATTGTCAAGCACTTGCGGCCATTCCTACTGGACCTGATGGTGCGTCTCACCGACCCAGCACTGACGCTGTACGAGCAACAAGAGCAGCAGTACAGCGAGTGCACAGACACCATGATGAAGAGCGAGCTGCTGGCTGCGACGTTGGCCGAGTTACTGCCATATCTACCAGCCACGAGCACCTTGGTGCAGCAATACTTCGAGTCGGCTCCGTGTTTCTTCACGTTCGTGGATGTTGTAGCTGCCCAGAAACAGCAGAGCCAAGAGACGATCAATAGACTGCGACGTATTGCCAAGACGACGTTCCAATTGCTGAGAGCGAGACCCACGGAGCTTACGGCGCTTTGGAACTGGACGCCGTTCTTCCCACTCAGTTTCCACGACGACACACATGTTCGATGGTATGCAGCACGTGCAACGGCACTAGTGTTGGAGATGAGTAACGCACAGAGGAACACTTTTCTCAATGGGTTGGGCGTTAGTGAAGACGCTGCTGTGAGTGGAAAGAACCCAGTAGTTCGACAGATTGAACTGGAGCTGCACAGTGAGGACTCGACGCGACAGGAACAGCTTATCGAGCTGAGCGTATATCAGCAACAGGATGAAAATGACATTGTAGAGACAAACCCGGTCCCCTTCCACGATTCGCTTCAGAACATATTTGGCGTGGTCATCCCGACGAGCAAACTGCACCAGCAGCGACACGTCTCAAAAGAAACTTCAATGGTAACCGAGCCGCTGGTACCCACACCGTCGACCAAGCGAAACTTACAGTCGCTAGCGATTGCTCTTGGTCTAAAACGTCCAATTTTGGTGGCAGGTCCAGGAGGTTGCGGCAAGACAGCTATGATTCGTGAACTTGCAAGGTTGTCATGTAATGCTGACATGGTAGAGTTGCATCTGGACGATCAGATCGATAGCAAGACGTTGTTGGGGTCGTATGTGTGCACAGATGTACCAGGTGAATTTACGTGGCAGCCTGGCGCGCTTACAACAGCTGTACTATCAGGTCGATGGGTGGTTATCGAGGATATTGACCGTGCACCGTTTGAAGTACTTGCAGCGCTTATGCCGCTTCTTGAAACGCGCGAAATGGTTCTCCCTGGTCGTGGAGAGTTACTGGTGGCACATTCGAACTTTCAGATTTTTGGCACTACAACACTTGGACACCAAATGCCAAAGGGTTTTCAGGAGTCTGTTTGGACAAGTGTTAATGTTGCACCACTTGTGGATAGCGAGATCGAACAGATCATGCTAGCTCGTTTCGCAAAGATCCCCCGACAAGTTGTGTCCAAGATCATGACTACATTCAACGCTGTCTCTGGCAATACGAGCGAAGATATTGGTGGCCCTGCACAGTTGTGGAAGGAGACAAGACGAAATTATGGACGAGACTTTTGCTTGCGCGATTTGCTGAAGTGGTGTAACCGAATTTATCGCTTCTGTTATTTTGCAGCGGACGCTAGCTCATCTGACCACGACTATATCACCGAGGATGAGCGTATGCGCATTGTGGTCGAGGCACTCGACGTGTTTTGTGCAGGCATCCGCGATACAATGACGCGTTTACACTCTGCTTGTGCGCTGGCAGCGATTTGGGAAGTGCAAACTGAAAAGATTGAGTACTACCTCGAACAGCACAAGCCTCACGTTACATTTAGCACGCACGAAGTGGAGTTTGGTCGTGTTCACTTGCCGACACTGTCGCAGCAAGCGCAGCTTGAGCAAGGCGATAAACCAGCTACTAGCTCGGTGGTGATGACTGGCCACGTTTTGCGTTTGTTGGAAAAGATGGCAGCCATTGTCGCCACTTGTGAACCAGCTCTGCTCATTGGTGAGACTGGTTGCGGTAAGACTACGATTATTCAGCACATGGCAGCTGCTATGGGGCAGCGCCTAGTCGTTCAAAACTTGAATATCCAGAGTGATAGCTCCGATCTTGTGGGAGGTTTCAAGCCTGTAGAAATTCATCTGCTCGCCCGCCCGTTGTACATGGATTTTGTAGATTTGTTTACGGCTACCTTTTCGCAGAAGAGCAACGTTGGTTTTCTGAATGTGATTCGGGTTGCGTTAGAGCGCAAGGACTGGAAGAAGCTAGTGAAGGGCATGCGGAAAGCTATCCAGATGGCTACCTCAAAGCTTCAAAGCAACAATGAAGCTGGTCGTGATGTTGAAGTGGAGAGCAGTGGTAGTAACAAGATGGCTTCTGCTGGAACGTCTATGAGTATTTTGGTTAGTCGATGGGATACCTTTGAGTCTGAACTAGTGCGGTTCGAGCGGCAGAAGGAGCAAGCTGAATCGCACTTTGCTTTTTCGTTTGTCGAGGGAGTCCTAGTGAAAGCACTACGAGAGGGTCATTGGGTGTTGCTTGATGAAATAAACCTTGCATCGTCTGACACATTGGAGCGGATTAGCACGTTGTTGGAGCACGAAACCAGCGCATTTTCTCTTACTGAACGCGGAGACGTGGAAATTATTCGGCCGCATCCCAACTTCCGCCTCTTTGGTGCCATGAACCCGTCAACGGACGTCGGTAAGAAGGATTTGCCCCCTTCCCTCCGAAATCGATTCACAGAAATTTATGTCGATGAGTGTGTCAATCCTTCAGACTTGCAAATGGTGGTTCACCACCAGTTCAAAGAAATCACGGGTGCACTGGTGCCAGAAACAGTAGATTTTTATCTGGAGGCAAGAAAACAAGCCGAACTACGGTTGAGCGATGGTGCACGCCATAAGCCACGCTACTCGCTGCGTACGTTAAGCCAGGCGTTGCATATTACGCGTATCTTAATTCAGCGTGGCTATGGTACATCTCGAGCAATGTTCGAAGGTTTCTGCTCAAGCTTCTGTACGCAGCTTGAAATGGAATCACGTCAATATCTCGAGAATCTCATCAAAAATACATTCGCAAAGACGATCAAGTCAAAAGAGCTTACACGCTCGCCTCCATGCCCAGGTGGTTCGAAGAAAACTAGTGAATTCATCTTAGTAAGCTCCTACTGGATTCGAAAAGGTGATTTCCATGCTCCTCGAGATGATTCACTACCAGATCCGGAGACTTCCCGGAGGAAATTTGTGCTTACGAAGTCGGTGGAAGAAAACCTGCGTCATGTGTCCCGTGCAGCATTAATCAGCAAGTATCCTGTGTTATTGCAGGGACCAACGTCTGCTGGTAAAACATCGCTAATAGGATATTTGGCTGCACGTGTCGGACAAAAGTGTGTGCGTATTAACAACCACGAGCACACGGACATTCAGGAATACCTGGGAAGCTATGTCTCGGATTCCAATGGCAAGCTTACGTTTAAGGAAGGTGTTTTGGTGGAGGCCGTTCGCAAGGGTTGGTGGATCATTCTGGATGAGTTGAATTTGGCACCTTCTGAGGTATTGGAGGCTCTTAATCGACTGTTGGATGATAATCGCGAGCTGTTTCTACCAGAAACACAAGAGACAGTAAAGCCTCATCCAAAGTTCATGCTCTTCGCTACACAAAACCCGCCCGGTCTGTACGGTGGACGAAAGGTACTTTCACGCGCGTTCCGAAATCGATTTTTGGAGATTCAAGTTGACGAAGTTGCTTCTGGCGAGCTCCAAACCATTTTGCAGGAGCGCAGCTCATTGCCTCCGTCTTATTGTGCCATTTTGATTGACATTATGAGACAACTGCAACTTGTTCGACAACAGTCATCCGTTTTTGCCGGAAAATCAGGCTTTATCACTACACGTGATTTGCTTCGATGGGCTGAACGTCGACCAGCCACGAAGCAAGCTCTAGCCGAGGAAGGATACTGTTTATTAGCTGAACGACTCCGGAAGGAGGAGGAGAAGGAAGTAGTCAAACAAGTGCTGGAGAAAAAGTGCAACGTCAAAATTGATTTGGACGGCCTGTACTACAATGGCAAACCCCGCAAATCAAATCTGCTTAATGAGAACGGTGAAATCGAACAGGAGACGGTATGGGGTACAAAGGAACAGTTTGAGCGTGTCCAAGCGATGGTAGAGCAGGCTATTGAGGAAGCTGCCACCGGCAAATCGATCCATGGAGAGCTAAAGTCAGCAGGCAATGCAGCAGGATTAGAAAAAATTAGCGTGACCAAGTCACTACGAAGACTGTTTGCGCTTGTTGGGCGATGCTTGCAGAACGAGGAGCCTGTACTTCTCGTTGGAGAAACTGGATGTGGAAAGACTACGGTGTGTCAGTTGTACTCGCTTCTTTTCTCACAACAGCTTCACATCTTGAATTGTCATCAGCACACTGAGACTTCAGATTTCCTTGGTTGCTTAAGACCTGTGCGTGGAAAAGAGAAGACAGCTCGCGAGTTGGAAGAGGCATTGGTGGGTTTCTTTTCGATGACCGACGATTATATAACTGGGCAAGAAATCGACCATCGTGAAACTGACGCTGAGTCCACTGGAATATCCTCAATGTTGGCCAAGTTTGAGAGTATGCGGGGTTGTATTATGGACGGTGGTTCGTCACAGCTCAAGGAGCTTATTGATCGAATTGATTTGTTAAAGCGTAGATTTCAATCCATTTTCGAGTGGGCCGACGGTCCACTGGTGGAGTCTATGAAGAACGGCGACTTAATTTTGATCGATGAGGTAAATCTCGCAGAAGATGCCGTACTGGAGCGCTTAAACAGCGTACTGGAACCGTCGCGCACGTTGTTGCTCGCTGAAAAGGGTGGCGACCAAGTGGAAGAAATTGTAGCACACCCGAAGTGGCGTGTTATGGCGACCATGAACCCTGGTGGTGATTTCGGTAAGCGCGAGTTATCTCCCGCATTGCGTAACCGTTTTACAGAGATCTGGGTACCGGCAATTTCCGACTTGGATGATATTGCCACGATTATTCGAGACAGGTTGGCTGGACCTCGGCAAATAGTTTCTCCACCTCGCGCCATTCCATCACCGGCGATGGATGAGTTGGCTATGCTATGTGGCCCTATCCTAAGTTTTGTGAAGAGCTTCAACGAGGCTAACGGAAGTGTCGGTGGATGTGGTGCTGTGACTTTGCGCGACATTCTAAGTTGGATTAACTTCATCACATCCGTCGTGAAAAAGCAAGACGTTAACACGTCGGTGAAAGTAACAGCATGGACAGCGTTCGTACAGGGTGCAGCCCTGTCAATTTTGGATGGTTTAGGTCTCGGTTCTGATAAAGCACTTCACACAGCATTAAAGGCTCGAGAGGAGGCTTACAACTATTTGTTGGCGGTTGTGCCAGACGAAGACCACTTAGTCAAACAAAAGGTGATTGATTCGCTAAACGTCACAACGCTGTCTGTCGAAAGCAACATTGACCAGCTGAATACATTTGCTTCAGAGGAGACCACAGAGGGGAAATTTGGAATTAGTCCGTTCCTTATTCCTCGCGGACCCGACCCTGTGCGAAGGAAACCAGCATTCTCTCTAAAGGCGCCAACCACCATGTCAAATTTGTACCGCGTCTTGCGTGCTATGCAAGTTAGCCGCCCAATCATTTTGGAAGGCTCCCCAGGCGTCGGCAAGACCAGTTTGATTAGTGCTTTGGCAGCAGCATCTGGCCACCGTCTTGTGCGCATCAATTTGTCCGAGCAGACGGACATCTCTGATCTCTTTGGTTCAGATTCACCTGCTGCATCATCGCCGGGCGATGATGCGGTTAATAAGACTGGCGAACAGGGTGATGGCAGTAGCGGAATGTTTGAGTGGTGTGACGGCGTGTTTTTGCGTGCTCTGAAGGCTGGTGACTGGGTTTTACTTGATGAACTTAACTTAGCATCGCAATCTGTCCTGGAGGGTTTGAACTCGTGTCTGGATCACCGAGGCAGCGTCTATATCCCGGAGCTGGACCGCGAGTTTGAGTGCCCGTCGACTTTCCGCGTGTTTGCTGCCCAGAACCCGCTTCGTCAGGGTGGTGGTCGCAAGGGACTACCAAAATCTTTCTTGAACCGTTTTACTCGAGTGTTCGTTGAAACTCTGGCCGAGCAAGATCTTATCCACATCGCGAGTTCAATGTACCCCAGTCTGCATTGCCCAGTAGCGGAAGCGAGCATGAGTGACTCGGTGTTAGTTGGCCAAACTTTGTTGGAGCGCATGATCGGATTTAACAAGGCAGTGCATGAAGACACCATGGTAAATTGCAGGTATGGACGTCTTGGCACGCCATGGGAATTCAACCTGCGCGACGTGTTTCGATTCTGTGATCTGGTTCAGCAACAAGCTCAGCTATCAGACAGTGCTGAGCACCAGCTCCAGGCTTTGAGCTACTATGTAAACTTTATCTACGTTGAAAGAATGCGCTCTGCTCGTGACCGGGAGTTAGTTTCTCGTCGATTCGAGGAGTTCTTTGGTGTGAAGCCGATGGATTTAAGAGCTGTTTCCATTCGGATGTCCTCAGATGTTGTAGAGATCGGCAGTGCATTGATGTTTCGGCGACAAAACATGAAAATTGGCCGTGTCGCTCCGCCACTATTTAACTTCTTGCTGAAGCCGATGGAGGCATTGGTTCACTGTGTGAATATGTCGTGGCCCGCTCTTCTTGTTGGACCACCAGCCAGCGGAAAAACTGCTTCTATCCGTTTGCTGGCTGCTCTAAGCGGTAACACTCTGCATGAACTAGGAATGAGTGCTGGAACAGACGCTACCGAGCTACTTGGATGCTTCGAACAAGTGGATGTTGGACGAAAACTGCGCAATATCAAACAGAAAATTCAAACCGTCTACGAGAAAGTGCTTCAGCAGTCGATGCTCACATCTGTATCTGATAAAGTTTCTCATAAGAAGAGGGCAGCGGTGGTAAAGAACGCAAGCCGTCTCAGTAGTACGTGGTGGGCATTAACCACACGGGAAAATACTACAACGAGAATGTATCTCCACAGAGTCACTACAGCAGCGGAAAGAAGCACAAAATGAGGAAGCTACCAAAGGGTCAATTAGATGAAGTGGTTGTCAATTTGATGAGAGATGTCATGGACATGCTTCAGAAATCAGAAGCCAAAAACGAGGCGACACTGTCGGTACTAGCTGGATTGCTGAATGAAATTGATGTCGTGGTGAAACTCAGCAAATCCACCTCAATTGCAAGTTGTTTTGAGTGGGTCGACGGCACTCTTATTCAAGCGATGGAGAAGGGTGAGTGGGTGCTATTGGACAATGTCAACTTTTGCAGCTCGTCGGTACTAGATCGCTTGAATTCGCTAATGGAGACTGGTGGTGAGATGCTGATCAACGAATGTGGCATCATCGACGGTAAACTCCGTGTGATTAAGCCTCACAAAAATTTTCGAATGTTTTTGGCGATGGATTCACAGTATGGTGAGGTTTCTCGAGCAATGCGAAACCGGTGTGTCGAGATTGCTCTCGTGGACGAGAATGCACCTCGATTAGACCTTGTCAAGATTTCTCTGGCATGTGGAATTCCAGGATTTTCTGTTTCACATGCTTTTCAAGCTGCTCATGAGCGCGTGATAAACAAACTCGGAGAAATTACGATTAGCGGGAAATATGGTCGCATTAATCGTCGACACTTGGAGAACTGGTCTTTGCTGGCATCTACTGAGCTGTCACGGGGAGTACAACCTCTTAACGCAATCGCTGAGTCTTTCCAGCGGGTATATGGTGACGGATTGCTAGACCAGTTGAATCTGAGCCAATATATGCTTGAGCTCTTCCTCGGCGCTTTCCATGCTTCACAGCAAAATTTTCAGTGTGAACGTGCGCTTCCACTGATTGCTGCACCTTCGACATATATCTTGTGTCAGCAAAGCGAAAGCTTCGTTTTACAGCGAGACATTGCATATCTTGAGCACCTCATTCTGTCTTCAGCGAAGTCTGAAAACAGTGGCGTGAACGATGTGCAGTTGAGTGGACTAGAGCCGGAGGTAATCATCGCTAAGACTGAAGGTGCCTTTGCTACTGATGGAGAAAATAGTCCAGAGACTTGGCTGAAAAGTGTGGCTATGCGATGCAAGCATCAGGGAACCATATATTCTCAAAGGGCTCTCGAAGAAGCTCGTGATCACCTCTCATCAAAGTCGTTCTTTGGACTTGAGGAACCGAACAGTCCTCTGGCTGTGACTTTGGCACCTTTCGCACTGCGTCGAATTGTTGAGGTGGTGAGTACATGCAGCAATATCACTAACTGCGGACCAATGACAGCAGACCGTATTCTTTTCGCATTGGAGAAGATTGCTCGTGGAGCAACTAGCCATACCCAATCTCTGAAGTCGGTTGAATTGCTAGCGAATTACCTTCAGTCTATAACGACGACTGAATTGTACACGGAGATTTATCAAAAGACTGAACAAACGGTACAACGCTTGGCAAGCTTGCTGGATACCTCAGTTGACTTCCCTCCGACACCAGTGTACCTTGCAGCAAACCATGCAGCTCTAGTTCGACTACAGTCTCTTATTGCTGACCGCGTCTCAAGATCTCCATCTAGAAAGGATGAACTCGAAAGTGAATGGGAGTATATGCTCGTTACTCAACGGCAATTAGAGCTGCTGGATGGCGTAGAGTGGCTAAGATTCTGCGAACAGGAGCAATATCGCCAGGTAGACGAGGTTTTCGCTTCATCGCACAAGAATACCAAGCGCACACGTAACAAGGGAGACATCCGTCGCATTGAAAACAGTTTGAGCAAGATGTCAGTGTTACAGCAGTCCTATGCTGTGCACAAGTATCACGCCGACCGTTCCAATGTGGATAACGAACTAACAGTCTTAGTTCACCCGCTTCTGAATACGTTTAACTCGTTCCTTGCAGCTTTCATACGAGGCTGTTCCGATTTGACGATGGAATCAGTGTTCTTCGAGGCCGTTAAGGTTCTGCTCCGAGACCGATTTGAGTTTTCGATCCAACTGCGTGTGCAAGTGTTCGAGTGGACGCACTTCCTTATCCACTGGCAGTGGCTGAAGAAGTCTATACTGCGCCTCACGAAGCTTATTGAACAACACTCAGCTAAGTCACATACGTGGAGCACTCACTGGGACGACGTGCTGGATATGTCCCAACGCATGCAGGAAACAATCGAACAGCTCATTGGCTGTGGGGCTAGGAAGAATGTACTCTGGAAAAAGGGAGGTCACTCGTTACTTCCCAGCAATGCAGATCTTTGGAAGGCTGAGTATTTGCTGAACCGTCTGTCCAAAACATTTATGCAAGTCAATTCGACGTCGTTTTCGGCTCTATCTATTGGCGCTTCTGGGGGACCTGTGGATGGCAGGGTGGATGTGTTGGCACTGTTATTTGGTGGCGTTGCTTCGATGGAAGCTGCGATGAAAAGCGGCAAGCTCGATGTATCCTCGCTGTTTTACGTGGATATCGATGCTAGGAAGGAGGTCTTGTACGCGCTCTGTGCATTTTCGTACCTTGCTCAAGAGCAAGCACGTGGAAAAAGTGGAAATACATCAGCCACGAGACAGCCACATGCGCTTATGGCTGAAGAGTTGCTCAAACTTCCAAGCGTGCTTCTGAAGAAACTACAGGAAAGGCAATCTGAAATGACAGAACTTATCTCGAAGAAGACGTTATACTTAAGCGAGATTGAGGACAACGCCGACAGCCACGTGGACTTACTGAGTGAAGAGGATAGTCGGATCGGCAAGGATGCACCCATTCTTCTATTCGACATGAATGAGAGTGCACAATTGATGGAACGTATGATAACCTTCCAACTAAGTCCACTACTGGAACATGCTCTTGCTCGCCAAGAACTTCAGGCAATCACTGAACTTGTGCGTGTGGTGAACATGCATCGACTGTGCATGAATAATTTGTCCCGATCGCGATATGCTGAGGTGGTAAAGGCTACTGCTGGTGTCCTGAAATTACTGGAAGGAATTATTGAAGAATTATTGCACCTTGGGCTTCGCGATCCTGCCTGCTTTTATGCATACCAGGACATTGTGTGGTGCGGACACAAAATTGTTGCTGTTGAGTTTTCAAGCAAGGAGCATGATGACCAGACTGTCGAGCTTGAGAGGTTTGTGTCTGTGGCTCAATCACACCTGAATGGCGTGTTGTTTGGGTTCCACCAGTTTTTGCGTTGCAACAGCTTTAACCAAGTGGATCTTATTTCGCTCGAGATTTTTGACATTAGAAGGAAGTTGCGCAAGACTAAAAAATGCCTCCGTGCTGTGAGTACTGATGTAGCAGACCACGCTTGTGTGATCGCGGGCTACCCCCGTTTGTTCCAAGCCGTCCAAAGTGCAGTTGTTCTGAAAAGCATCGCAGAGGTGGATTTGGAAGAATCTATGTGCCCAACCAGCGAGGCTCAGATGCGAGTTGCTCGATTGGAAAAAATCAAGAGTCACTATGCTACAGAGCAGGTTCAGGCAGGAAAGATGATGGCGAGCACTAGCATTTCGTATGTGAGAGAACTTTTTGTTACCACTGTGATTGCTTTCGAGTTGACTTTCGGGGAGGATTCTGTGGGTGAGCAGTGGAAGGAGATTCAGTCACTCCTTCTTCAGTTTACGGATAGCCCTCAAACTTTTGATTCCAAAGCTCAATCAGCATTGTTGAAGGCTTTACAAATGTCCAGTGACAGCACGTTTTCGGCGTTGGTGGGTACTTTTGTGGCTCCATTGATGACATATTTGGCCACAGTGGAAAAGGGATTACAGAGTGGAATGCCTTGCGCGCTTGGCGAGACGATGGTTATGCTGGGATTGTGGCGCTTCGCTCTGCTGCTCCCGTCCTCACCGGTGGACCCTGCTACGAAGCCATTAGTCAAGAAAGAGAACTTATTAAATCGCTTGGCGATGCTCACCATGCAGGATACAGCACATTCTTCGATTCACCGGCTCAATCCTTCGCCCACTTCATCACCGGAATCTGTGGGAAACACTGTTAAGTCGTTGAATGAAGTATATTGCGAAGTGATTGAAGTGTCCGCTCATGCTATCCAACGATACCAGCCGAGCAAGTCACGCAGTGATGGTGATATCATCAATCCAACTGAGTTTGCAATGCAATCTGTGCCTACCACTGTATTTGGAGAACTCTTCCGCGATCTCCTGCGGTTCAACACTACGGTGATGGCAGCAGAAAAGATGTCGGCGTTGCTCTCTACTGTTCGATCGTCGAAGTCGTCTCAGCAGCGGAAGCGCGAGCTCTTGCGTGAACTGGAAATGTTCCAGCAGACGTCGGAAAGTTTCCTTGCCCAACTGTCAAAGAAATTTGGTGAGTGCTTTCGAGATATTTTGGAGCCTGTTGCAGCGGCAATTTACTGCGTGAAAGAGGGAGTTGCACTGGTGACGTGGTCGCTTTATCAAAATCTGAAGGAAACTTCGCTGAAGGAGCAACAGAAGGAAACATTGGCTCTCTCTCTTGTGCAGTTCCCGTCGACCATGAACGTGAACAAAATAGATCAATCTTGGCGTGGAATTCAATTAATGCTGCAAACGGTGGGGACGCCTACAACATCAATTTTGTTCGGCGCTGGTGTATCGAACAAGCGCAAGGTGGAGGTGGCTCTCCTGGACGTGGCACTAGCAAAAATGGAGTTTATTTTTCGCGAAACGCTGACAACCTCGCGAACAAACCGTTCCTTAGACTCCACAGTGGTAGACACTGCCCTCGTAAGCAGCAAAACCCTGTTTGATTTGTTTTTGGCCAAATGGCAAGAACAGAAAGAGCGCGAAGAGAAGAAGCGAAAGGAGGAGGAAGAATTGTTTAAATACAAGGTGCGCCAGCTAGACATAGAAACAGAAGAAGAACTCCTAGAGAAGGAGTACCGCGAGCAATTCCCAGACTACAGCGCTCGAGACTTCCAAGCCTTTTTAAGTTCTGAGCAAACGACTGCGAGTTCTACGGAGAGATCGAGTGTGTCGACGGCGGTGGACATGGATATGCTGATTACAGACAGAATCTTGCAGCGTTTGTGTGAAACTCATGTGAAGCTGTACGCAGAGACTGCGAACTCTGAAATTGCAGTTACCCAGGATGAAATCGTTAGCACATTTTCGCGCGCTTTTTCTCTTGCGGTAAAGTTGCGCGGGTCGTTGAATGCGACGGCTTCTACCGCTATTGAAAGTGCTGTAGCATCTTCAGGAGTCCTGGCTTCCTCATTGGTTCAAGCCCGCCTTGGTGGAAGTGTGGGAATGAAGAAGGGTGCTGTGCCGTCGTTTCAGGCTCTAAACAGTGATTACATACGTGGAATCGACTTCCATCGCGACCCGCTGGTCAAGGAAGTTGTCCTAGTTGCAGAGCCTTTGCAGCGATTGATGGTGAAGGTTCAGTCGCTATTAGCTCAGTGGCCTGACCATGCGATCCTACAGCAAATCGTTCTCATCGCTGACCGCATCCGTAACTTTGAGATCAGCTCTCCGCTGGTACGGACGCTGACTGGTGTGGAGCTCCTGTTGCGCAAGGCACAGGAATGGGAAATGTATGCAGCACGGGCATACTCTATAAGCGATGAGCTTAGTGCTCTTTCAGCCTTAGTGACACGGTGGAGAAAGCTTGAGCTGTATTCATGGCCCCACTTACTCTACGTGAAGGAAAAACAACACCGTTTCACAGCCCAGAAGACGTGGATGAATATGTACTCACTGCTCACGGCGCAATTTGAATCGGATTCTATGCTTGATGGTGTTGAGATGAGCTGTGCGAGTTCTCCAAATCTGAAATGGCTTCACCTAAACCACTTATCAAAGTGGCTCTTCACACCATTAAGTGAGAACAAGTCTGATGCTGCGGCACTAAATGATGCAGCACGAGAAAGTTTGGACAAACAACGTGAGTTCATGACCAGACTATTTGAGACATTGGATGCCTACATTCGTTCTTGCCCTATTGGTCAATATGAGACCCGCTTGCTTGTGGTGTATTCGTTCTGCTCCCAGTTGTTCATGGAGTTATGGAGTCCGTCCGAGCGCCAGCGATCATCAATTGACATGACCACGAAGTCTTCAAAATATGCTTTGGCCAACATGCTGTACCACTTGTATAGGTATTATGGTCAGCATTTGGGCTACTTGGAGCGACAGTGGAGCGGCCTCAAGGCACCAATTCAGCGCAAACTGATTGAATTTGTCAAGATCTGCCGATGGGATGAACAAACGTACTATTCGCTTGCTGAGTCTGCTGAGAAGTCACATCGCAAACTGATGAAGTTCGTACGCGATTATGATGCTGTGTTGACTGTGTCTATGCAAACTGTGATTGATGCATCAACAGACAGTGGCATCACGAAGGAAGGAGGGTTTGTTGGAATCCGTTCCACAAAAGCGGAGCTTGCAGATCTTAACGACAGTGTCATAATTCCAACGGACGTTGAAAATCACGAGGAGAAGGGTGAACAGGGAGCTTCTGTTGATGGAGAGACAGGTGACCGTGAGAAGACCCAAACCAAGCTTGCGTCGGAGGGAGAACCTAGCGATTCCGATAGGTCTTCTACGTTACGATTGATTCACACAAGTGTAAAAATTGATGTTGTTAGCAAGTCGAGTGAAGACAATCCAATCCTTCAAGCGTCTTCGTACGTGGAAAAACTTCCAGCGCTATCAAAGCGCATTGCAAAGTATACGCAAAAGCACATTTTGTCTCACGAACAAGTAGAACGCCGCCAGCAGGTGCGAGAGCTTTGCGAAGATCTTTGTGAGACTATTTTCTACAGGATGTTCAAGCTGCAGAAGGCGACGGGACTACCAAAGGGTGCGAAGAAGAAGGCGTTGATTGACCTTCTCGGCGAACTCAAGACTCAAGGCATGGCATATCACAGACTACAATTGCCTGCTGAGCAACAACAAATCCAGCAATTGTTTGAGTTGGATGTGCCTGATGTTGAAAACTGTATTCAAGTTGACCAACTGGAGTCTGCTCTGGATCGTGAGAATTTTGCGACATCATCTACTATCCGCGGGTTAAAGGGGAAAAATAATCGAGGCAAGAAGAAGGCTAGAAATTTGCAACAAGTAGAGGTATCAGAAGAACCCTTGACCAAGAATTCACCAATGTGGTTGTGGCAGCGCGCTGATGGGTACTACTACCGCTTTCTGGGGCAGCTGGCATCGTTGCGGTACAGCGCAGTGACGAGTTTTTCGCACGATTTATCCTCGAGCGAAACTGATCGTATGAGTGGTTACGCTGAGAATA
Organism: Phytophthora palmivora; assembly: GCA_008079305.1. Classification (NCBI taxonomy): domain Eukaryota; phylum Oomycota; class Peronosporomycetes; order Peronosporales; family Peronosporaceae; genus Phytophthora; species Phytophthora palmivora. The sequence continues at coordinate 91,151 of VOQZ01002213.1, forward strand.
TGCTGTTCACGATGCTGCAACAGCGACGAATCCTCCACGGTACCTCTCTCAGTCATGAAAAGCTTGTTGATGGGCTGAAAACACTGCAGTTAATGAAGGATTTCAAGAAGAATTATCTCATCTCTAGCAGCAATGACAACATGGTTGACCTAAAATCAGTCAGCGATTGGCAGGAGTTCCAGCAGATAGCAGTCATTACTTTGCGTCGCTCCATCCGTGAGCTTGAAATTTCTGTGTTGCAGTTTCTGCAGCAGACGTCAGAGACCGCATCGATTGTGGAGGAAGTCCGTCGACAGTTTTCGTGTATTTTCGAGCGATGCGATTCCATCCAAAACTTCTTTACGGAAAGATCTGGGTTAGCACAATCACTTGGTGTGCCTGCTATTCCTTACCGTGCTGTAAACGCTAGTGAGGATGCAGGTGGTGATGCTGCGATTGTGGCTTTTGCTCGACCATCGAAGCGTGTATATGGTGTGTCACCGTTCGTGTCGGAGGTTGGATCGTCCGCACATGATTCCGAAGCGAAAAAGCTCCCTGTGGCAGTTAATGTGTTGAAAGATAACACTATTCTCTTCGGCGAAATTCAGGGTCTTCTTTCGAACATTTCTGCGGCGTTTGGCACCATGAAGGTGCCAGTCTGCTTTGAGAATTTCCTTGATGAGTACGATAGCATTGTTCGCGAAGACAGCAAGTACGAGGAGACTCTGAATGAGGCTAACACTAGTTCACTCTCATTTGATGCTGCCCAAAAGGTTTGCGAACATGAGAGTGCGCAAGCGATGGTGACGTTTAGTGAGCAGTACGACATTTTAGTGGAAACTGTACTAGTATCAATCCAGGATATGACGAAGGCTTCCAAGGAAGCTGACTCGGGTCCCATTGAAAGTGAGGAAAACTCTGAGTGCGAAGCACAATCGCTCCGGGATCAGCTTGCAGCGCTTTCCACAATGATGAAGCACTCCCGTGTTAACCACATTGCCTCGCAGCTAGCGAATCTGTTGGAACTGCTGCATACACAGTATACACAGCTTGCTAACACTAAGGCGCAGGAGTGGCAGCGTGTGTTCGTCGCATCTTTGTCGCTGTTAGAACGTTTTGAACCGAGCCTGATTGATGTGCGTGGCATTAGTCGCCAACTGCTTGTTGACTTCCTTGTGGCACACAAGAGTGTAATGAAACTGGACTTCGTGTTGGTACGCATCTTCCGCAACTTGTTCCAGCACGGATTTTGCCGGACGGAAGAGAAGAACGATGAAGAAGGCGAAGGGGATGCTGGCAAGATGCAATTTCAGGACGATGTCGAAGGTACTGGCATGGGTGAAGGAGAGGGTAAGAAAGATGTGAGCAATGAGATTGAGGATGAAGAGCAACTGTTGGGTTTACAGGGCGATCAGCAGGAGGAGCCTGAACCACCGGCTGATCAGAAACCTGAAGATACAGGACTGGAAATGCAAAACGACTTTGAAGGCACGATGCAGGACGTTCCAGATGATGAAAAGGAGGATCAGGACGAGAATGAGGACGACGAAGAAGAGCTGGATCGTGAAATGGGCGAATTTGATCAAGACGATGAGAACGTGGTGGATGAGAAGATGTGGGGTGATGATTCCGATGACGATGAAGATAACATAGACAAAGAGAAAGAGAAGTTTGAGGAAGACTCCAAGGTAGATGGGGATGCGTTAGAAGATGAAGTGCGTGGCAAAGACGGCGATGAGGACAATGACGACTCGACCAAGAAGGAAGAGGACAAACAGAAGCCTCAACTTGACCAGTCCGATGACAAGGGCGCCGACGATGATGGTGGAGACGACGGTGATGATGGCGAAAATGGAGATGACGAAAAAATGGAAGAGGAGGTCAATGATGACTTTGAGGATAAGTACGAGGATCATCACGACGTGGACCCGACTGAGCGGGAGGAGGGCCACGGAGAGGACGAAGCTGAAGAACATGGCGACGAACTTCCGGAAGACATGAAGCTTGACAACGACGATGATGACGGCGATGACAATGACGATGCTGAAAGGGACAACCCGGATGAAGAAGACATGGACAAACTGGATGATCCGGATGATGCCGCTGATGATGATGCCAACGGAGAAGAAACTGGTGGCACCGATGAAGATGCAGATGATGAGGAGGAAAACGAAGAGGAGCAGCTGGATAATGCGGTTCAACTTGGTGGTGGGGGCCTGGAAGATGAACCGGAGCAAGCTGAAGAAAATGAAGATGACTCGGATCAAGCTGAAGCCCCTGAGAGTACAGAGGAGGAACAAGCAGCTTCCACGGTTGCTGGTACGCAGTCAAAGGATGGCCAAGATGAACTGGAAGCGGACGAGCAAGAGGCGGAAGACCAGGAAATGGAAGATGTCAGCGCTCAGGAGCAGAACCAAGAGCAGAGCAACGACGATAGCACTAGCCACCGAGCTCAGAAGGAGAGCAACAGCAATGACCAAGACGCGAAACAGGATTGGAAGCCACAGTCGCAGGTCGATAGTAATCCGAACCAGCAGCAGCCTCGCGAGAATCGCCGCGATCGCCGCGAACCAAACCCGTACCGGAATGCGCAGGAGGCACAGGAACACTGGAAGAAGCGTGTCGAGATGGTGGATCGCACGGAGGAAGAGAAGGAGACAGACAACAACAGCTCTGAGAAGCGGGAGAAGCCGGTGGAAATGACAACGGCGGAGTTTGTTGATGACGAGGAAATGGAGGATGTGGAGCACGCCTTGGCCGCCGCCGACGATAACCAGATCATGAATCAACCTCGCTCTGAGGAGGAGGAAGAAGAGAAATTTGAGAAGGAGGAAGAGGTGAACCCTGGAAACGGAGCTTCAGCTATGGAAGTCGACGACGAGGAAGAGAGGAAAACGGAAGAGTTGGCAGAGGATAAAGAAAGTCAGGACAAACCCAAACCAGTGAAGCAGGAACCGAAACCTGCTTCGGATGCAACGAATGATGATAGTGCATTAAAACAGGAGCCGAGGTCGGACGAGGAAATGGCGCCTGAAAATCCAACTCAAGGTGGAGAACATGAGCTTTTGGATGAGGACACGGAACACGCTCTTCCATCGAGATTGCGCGATCTGGACCTTACTAACAACGTACAGGACCATGATCAGGTCGATGATGCGGAAGACAGAGCGGTTAAACTTCTCTCTCCAGAAGAAGTTGCTGCATTGCGTGATGAACTGGACTCGTTTATTGCGAACTGGTCGTCCCAGTCGGAACAGGAACGGGGTGCAGACCTGTGGGCCAAGTACACGGCTTTGACGGCTGGTGCATCACAGCGTTTGTGCGAGCAACTGCGATTGGTATTGGAGCCTATGCTGCGTGCCAAACTCGAGGGTGACTTCCGCACTGGTAAGCGCATTAACATGCGCAAGGTGATCCCGTACATTGCGAGTCAGTTCCGCAAGGACAAAATCTGGTTGCGTCGTACCCGCCCTTCCAAGCGCCAGTACCAGGTGATGCTAGCAATAGATGACTCCGAGTCGATGGCAGACAACCATGCTGGTCGTTTGGCTCTGGAGGCTCTTGCTACGTTGTGCAAGGGTATGACACAGCTTGAAGTTGGTGAGCTGTCAGTGGTGAAGTTCGGCCAGGATTTGGAACTACTCCACGCTTTTGACACGCCGTTCACGGACGACGCCGGTAGTCGTCTCATTGGTCGCTTTGGTTTCCAGCAGAAGAAAACTAACATGGTACAGACGCTAGACACGATCTTACAGTTGCTTGAGACGGCCAAGCAATCTTCAGCTACCAGCAGCACTGTCGAGTTCACGCAGATCGTGTTCCTCATTTCAGATGGCCGCTTTGACTCGGATGGCCGTATCCGTATCCGCAAGCTGATCGAGACGGCACTGGAGCGGCAACAGCTCATTGTGCTCCTCATTGTGGACCAGGGTGCAGCTGAAAGCGAGAACAACCAGCAGCAAACGTCGATTCTGGACACGCAGAGTGTCACATTCGAGAAGGGTAAAGTGCGCATGGTGCCGTACCTGGAGAACTACCCGTTCCCGTACTACGTGCTGCTGCCGACGTCAGCGATGTTACCGGAGATCCTGTCGGACTCGCTTCGCCAGTGGTTCGAGATGCTGCAGGCCAAGAGCTGAGCTGCAGTAGTTGTGATGTAATAGATAACATGCATATTACATGGATAGATAGAATAATGAATAGAGTGCGTATTTACAGTGGACAAGATGAGATTCAACAAAACTACTCTTATGCCGATTCCAACATCTTGTATTTTCACACAAACCATTGTTCACTGTCCGTCTCGACATCAGCATCGAGTTCCATCTGTAGATCATATCAAACCGTCAGAACGCCAGCTAAATTGCACTAGGAGCACATGCACGTACGGGAGCTGCTGAAAAATCTTGGGTTGACAGGTTTTCAGCCTGCAAGCTGATGATAGTTGCCAACTCCGTCAGCTCTGCATTCATCTTTTCGATGTTCAATTGGAGTGCCCGCAGATCGGTTCGTTTACTGTTAGCTGTAGCGTGTACACCTATCGTGCAGCTGGAAGTGTTCCTCGCTCGAAGATATTGACGTAGTGCGGCGACAACATTTAGGAGGTACCGCTCGATGTCACGCATTAATATTAAGTTCCCTGAACCGGTCGACACAAAGCCTGAAATGCCAATTCGAGCTGCACACTCCTCACTTGCTGGACTGTGCACTTGCTCCGCCTGCGCAATAATGACAGCTATCAACGAAGAGAGATCATTTTGTGACGCCTTGATGGCAGACGTAAGCGTCCTCAGTTCCTGTACAACCCCTTCATGAGGTCTAGGATGTTCGTATGGAGACGGAAACAATTTCTGTTCTCCTCCAGCACCTTCCAGCGCTAACTGACGCCGAGCGATGGCAGCAACAGACCGTAGCAAATGAAGGTCGATGTATTGGAGAAGTTGAGCACGCCAACCCTGAGCAGTTAGAGCAGCTTCATATGCTCCTAATTCCGCGAAGTGACCACTACCATTTGCAGCAGCAAAGGTATTTTCTCTTCTTTGACACGTTCAGTTGGAGTCGATACAATTTTTTCGCCATCGTTGCTGTTGTTGGTTGTAGTTTTCTTGCGTAAGTTATGCACTCGACGTCTTGCTGGTTTGTTTTTTTTCGCTGCTGCCTTGCAGTCAATAGTCAAAAGTTTCTTTCGGCGCTTTCGTTTGGGTTGTTGTGGATCTGAATTTGACAAAGCATGTGTGGACGACTCCTGTAGCAATTCTCCAGACTCTCGTCGTGATTCCAACAACGCCGGTTGTACCTCAGAGACCACTTTATCAACCCTCGTAGCTGTTAAGTTACCATTTTGCAACATTTGTTCAATTTGAACTGGTGGCTGGTCTAGCATTTCGAAATCGGATTCCGAGTCCATCTGTGTCTCTGTAGACCAGCCATCTTCGGACAGCAAGAAGCGAAGTCCGCCTGATTAAATGACACAAGTGTCAGTCACGACTCAACATCCCAACAGCACCTTACCTTACCTTTTTCAAGAATATAAGCGTATAATTCACCTTCTCCGACGAAATAGTCAACACCTTGGGTGGCTCGTTCACCTTTGGCTTTACCTCCTGGAATATAGTAGAATTTGTGCTCCTGAAGTGCCTTGGGATCAAACACCTCCCAGTCTCTGCTTTTGAGAATCCTCACCACGTCTTTCCCTCTGAGACCAATTTTTTGGAGTAGTTCTGAAGGCCTACCAAAAGGGTCAGTGCCTCCTCGTCGATTCCGAGAAGAAACCTGCATTGGTTGATGTTCGTGCTCTGCGGCATTATTTTCATGCTCTATCGTCTGTGACGACTGGGCAGGATTCAGCAACGTGGCCAATTCCGTCATCTAATTGATGTGCGAGTGACAAGAAGAGAAATGATAGCTCGGCTATACCAACACACGCATTGTTTTGGTAGAGAGGTTACTGTTTTACCAGCTTTTCGCGCTATCTTGAGGAAACACATGTTTCAGGTTTCCATCGATTTTGTGCGAAGTACTGGTTTCATTGCTTTACGCTCTTGAATGCATTCCTGACGACTCGAACAAAGCAAGTCACAGAATTCACCCATACATCACTTTACTCAAGCGACCTGGCAGGTTATGAGACCGTGAGGCCTCCAATACGTCAAGTGAACATCACACCGCAAATTTAGGGCAAGAGCAATGGAGTTGTTCTCTTAAATGCTCTTAGAACCGAATCATCTACATCAATGCTCCATTCTACTACCTCAGGGTATCGCTCTGAACTTCAACGGCTATCCGCGGCTACCACTGAAGCTGTTCATTTTTTTTTTGCCACAAATTCTCATTGAAAGCACCAGCAACTCTCCAGTCGTTTTGTCGATATGTCGTTGAAGGGGTCGTAATCGGTTGCTTTGCTACTTTGTCTGGTCGCTTGGGATATCATACCATGATCGCTGTACTTGAATTGACGCAACGCTTGACTGACAAGTAATATATATCGTTCAATGTCCTGCATGAGTACGAGATGCCCTGTACCTGTCGAGACGAAACTGGGAATATCAATGGTGGAGTCGATTACGTCTGAATGGAACGAGTTGTCGCGCTTGGCAACAATATCAGCAACCGTGTACGAGAGGCAATTTTTTGCGACTTGTATCCTCTGCGAAAATCTCTCAAGCTCTCGAATATTCCCTTTGCCAGAAGACTCGAGAGCTGCTTGACGAAAGGCGATTTCTGCCACTGACCGCAACAAATTCAAGTCCACGTCCTTGAGCAATTGTGCACGATAACCTCTCGTTTTGAGAGCTAATTCGTACTGTTTAACGTCTGATCGGCGACTGGGTCGTGAACTTGTCTCGAAAGGGGGTGGAACCTCACTGGTCGGCCGATCACGTGAGGCTGTTGAATCGGTGTCGTTGTTATCATCGACGACAATGACATTTTCGGTTTCCTGTCGAGCTTGTTGGTCCGGTAAACATGCTCGCTCCGAGATCTGTTTCTTGCGACGTTTCTTTTGGTGTTGGCGTGCAGTAGAGATCGAGTTTTCATCCGAAAAATACTCGACCAAGTCTGTGTCTTCTCCAGATTCGAGCAATGCTGACCGCTTCGGAAATGGTTCGCTACGGATTGCTGAAGTTTCTGTGCGAGAAACTGTCGTATCTCGAGTCGAAGAGCGGCTTAGTGCAGTGGTAGACTCTAACAATTGGTCTGTGTTCGGAAACAAGTAGCTGATACCGCCTGTAATTTGCGCCGTTAGTCTCTACACTTTGATCGTCAAAACTGTTCGCAAATTTACCTTTTTCTAGGACGTAGGCATACAATTCGCCCTCCCCCATAACGAAATCCTCACCTCGTTTGGCATCCTCACCTTTAGCTCTACCTCCAGGAAGGTAGTAGCGTTTGTGTTCCTCTAAACCTTTGGGCTCACTGATCTCCCAGCCTTGTCCTTTAAGCACCTTGACCACTTCAGCTCCAGCGATTCCGATCTCTTTTAACAGCTCCGAAGGTGATCGATTGTTTGAAGAATCAACCCCCCGTCTTCGACTCCTTGATCGTGGAGATTGCTCAGACGTCGACCGCAAAGGATGGATGAAAGACGTCTCCTCCGTCATGAGTGCAAAATGTTTTGAAGCACTGGTAACTCTGCCACCCAGATGGTAGTTAGTGGTCTATTATACAATGTGTTCGACTATTGTTTTGGTGAAAATAGTATGATCGGGGAGCTACTTAACCATGAACAAGTCGAATGCTTTCAACGTTCGACTTTGTGTATAATACAAATGCTTACTCGTAACAAATGCTAAAACTCGTAATGACCATTTCGCTGTGTTTAAACACATGTCTTTCCCCTGTCAAACGCGCTACCTGATTTGCAAGGGCCCTGTGCAATCCGATGTCCCCATCAGATGAGCAAGATACGCGTCACTCTCACATTTGCTCCCTCGAGCTCAAGTCGCTTTTATTATGGCATCAGGTCACGCCACGGTCAAGGCCGTCCTCTCGGGCGACACGCTGGTGCTCATGGGCGCGGCCACGAACGGGCCTCCGCCTGAGCTCATGCTCACACTGTCGTCTCTGCAGGCGCCGCGTCTCGCGCGTTCGCCCGAGCAGAGCAATGAGCCATACGCGTGGGCGAGTCGCGAGCACCTGCGGAAGCTCTGCGTGGGCAAATCCGTGCGCTTCAAGGTCGAGTACCGCGTGGCAGCTATTAACAGGGACTTTGGCTCGGTCTGGCTGCCTCCTAACAGCCGCGGGGTCGAAGAGAACCTCTGTGTGATCCAAGCGCGCACAGGATACGCCAAGGTCAAGACACTCGAGCAGTCGCGTGACGGCGTGTGCGTCGACCACGAGAAGATGCTGCAGCAGGAACAGGTGGCGATGAACGAGAAGAAGGGAATGTATGCAGACACAGACGCAGAGTCTAATGCCACTGTCCAGTGGCACGGTGCAGACGGTGCTGCATTGCTGCAGGAGTTCAAGGGGAAGCTCGTGCCGGCGATTGTGGAGGCTGTGAGGGACGGAGCCTCGCTCCGTGTCATTCTCAAGCCTTCCTTGCAGCTCGTGAACTTTGGACTGGCTGGAGTGCAGTGTCCGAGAGTTAATCCACCCGTGAATGCCGAAGACGAAGCGCCGTCGACGGGACCAGCACCTCATGCACGTGAAGCCAAGCACTTTACAGAAGTGCGACTGCTTCATCGTGATGTCGAGTTGAAGCTGGAGGGAGTGGACAAGTATGGCAACTTGTTTGGAAGTGTCGTCCACTCGTCTGGACGCAACATTAGTGTGGAGCTACTGAAGAATGGACTGGGACGGATGGCAGATTGGAGCTCGTCGTTTTCTAGCGCGTCGGCACGTGCAGCCATGCGCACGGCGGAGAAAGAGGCCAAGCAACAGAAACTGCGTGTGTGGCGCGACTACGAGGCGCCAGTGCTGCAATCGGCCAAGCATCTCACGGGAACTGTTGTTGAGGTCATTAGTGGGGACTGTCTGGTGGTCTACGTGCCTGACGCTGATACCCCGGCAGAACAAGAGAAACGTCTCTATCTGAGCTCGCTGCGTGCTCCCCGTCTTGGCAACGCTCGTCGTGGAGAACCCAATGCACCGTACGCTGCTGAGGCCAAGGAATTCCTGCGCCACCGTGCGATTGCCAAGACAGTGCACATTGAAGTTGAGTATGAGAAGCCTAGTCCGTCGGGACAGGGTGATGTGATGACGTTCGCCTCGGTGTTCTTAGAGCCGTCAGCTAACGCACTGAAGAAGAACCCGCAAGCTAAGGGCGCCAACCTTGCTGTTGACGTCGTTGCTGCTGGTCTGGCTGAGGTGGTGCGCCACCGTCCTGATGAGGAGAAGAGTGAATACTATGATGACCTCGTGACTGCCGAGACGAAGGCTCAGACACAGAAGAAGAACCTGCACTCCACGAAAGAGCCACCAGCCACTGAACGCCGCGTAACGGACCTGTGCTTCGATGCCACCAAGGCTAAGCAGTTCCTGCCATTCCTTACTCGCGAGCGTTCCACCCGTGCCGTCGTGGAACACGTGTACTCGGCTACGCGCGTGAAGCTATTCGTCCCCAAGGAAAACTGTCTCATCAATTTCGTCGTTGCAGGAATCAAATGCCCACAGCCTGCTCGTCACGGCGCTCAAGGTGTGATTGTGCAGCCGGCTGAGCCTCTCGGAGAGGAGGCTAAGCTGTTCACGAAGCGCAGCGTCATGCAGCGCGAGGTGATGGTAGAGATCGAGGACATGGACCGCGGTGGAAATGCCTTCGGACCTCTGTTCGTGGTACCCAATGGTGGTGGCAAGCCCCTCCGTGACGACCAGCACAACTTTGGCGTGCGACTTCTGGAGGAGGGTCTCGCTTGGGTGGACTCTTTCAGCGTGGAGCGCACTGCTTTGGGCAATGTGCTACAGCGCGCGGAGGAGCGTGCCAAGGCTCAAAAGAAAAAGTACTGGGCCACCCACGACGCTCAGGCTGCGGCCAAGGCTGCTCAAGCGAAGCAGGTGAAGACAAAGGATGACGTGCTCCCGCGTGTGAAGCTGTCAGATATCGTCAATGGCACTCACTTCTACATTCAGAACGTGGGTGACCGCAACTGTGCCGCTGTGGAGGAGAAGATGAAGGCTTTCACACGAACCCATGGACTGGCTGGCAAGGCATTCGAGGTTCGCCGCAACGCTGTCTGTGCTGCCCTGTTCGACGACGGCAACGGCCCTGCTTGGAACCGTGCCAAGGTCGAGTACGTGCACCCGGACGGTTCTGCCCGTGTTCGATTCCTCGACTACGGTAATGACACCACGGTGACAGCCAACCGTCTGCGTCCTCTCGATGCGGATGTGCTACAGTTCCCTCCGCAGGCAAAGGAGGCAGTGTTTGCTTGGATCAAGCCACTGGCAGCCACAGCTGAGTTCGGCACTGACGCTGCCATGCGCATCGGCGAGGTCGCATGGGGAAAGACCCTCTCGTGCCGCATCCATGGAACGGATGACAACAACCGTATGCAGGTCTCGCTGTACCTTCCAGACGGAAAGAGTGTTGCTGAGACCTTGATGGAAGCTGGTCTTCTGCGCACGGACCGTAAGGCACTTCGTCATGTTCTGCCCTACCAACAGCCTGTTGTTGATGGCCTTATCAATGCACAGGAGACCGCCAAGAAGCAGCGTCGTTGCCTGTGGCAGTACGGTGATATCGAATCTGACGATGAACAGGGCCTGTAAGTACACAATCATCAAACAACAGACCTTAGGAACACATAAGTCAACGTAAAAATGTAAGGTGACATCTGAAACGTTTTTACTGTAACTTCAAACTGTGAGGACTCGACCCACTTATTCAAGTGCGGGCATGTCATCGAATTCCTCGGCCTCAGCTTTCAATTTCTCTTGTTTTTCAAGCTCCTTGTTCTTGGCCTGCAGGCGGTCAAAGATCTTTTCTTTGTACAGTTTCTTTTCATCCTCTTTGTACTTGGCCGCGTATTTGTTAAGCAATGCCTGCATTGCCAAAATACAAAATACAAGTCAGGTAACCACTATATCCAAAACAGTTAAGACGTACGTGACTCCGTTTAAGGTCATTCATTGCGTGCAGCACCTTGCTGTCATTAGCATCACCAATGAGCTCCTTTGCCTTCTCCAGACTCTTTTCAGCCTCGCTTGCATATTCGTAGCCCTTGTCAACGATCCAAAATTCGCCCTTCTTTTCCTTCTGAAGCTCACCCTTGAGCTTCTCAGTAAACACAAGGCCTCGGCGGAAATGACCTTTGCTGTTCGTGGAATCAAGAAGAATAGCCTGCAAAATCACATTGTTAGGTGGTACAAATCTCTCAAGTTTTTTCGTGGTCAAGACAGTTACCTGGTCGCAATCCCAGAGTGCGTCCTCGATCTTCGCTAGCTTGATCTTACACAGTGCTCGGTTGAGGTACAATACCAGCTTCACTTCATTGACCTTGTCTTTGTCTTCTTGCGAGACAAAATTTTCCCACTCCTCCTTCGCGTAAAAGATATGCACGAAGCCCTACAGAACACAGCGATTGCAAGGTGAAAACGAATGCAGAAGAAGTTATAAATCCCTACTCAATCTTACCGAATCGTAGCACTTTTGTGCCTGATCGTAATCCTTCTTAGCGATGAGCGCGTTGCCTTTTTCCTTCTGCTCCAATGCACTCTCAATACGCTCATCTTACATAACGAAATGCCGAACATTAGCACTCATTAGTTTCGTGCAGATGCTCTACACTTACCAACAGTGGGTGGAGGGTTTTCCTCCAGCATCTTCTTGTCCTCTTCATGCTGTTTCTTGCGGGATTCTGCAAGCTCAGCTTGTGTTGGGAAGCGAGGAAGTGAATCCTGTTCAACACGAAATACATTATTCCGCGTCATCCAGCGCAGTACTACCAAATAGTGGTAACCCAAACCTTAAAGCTCAGCAGTTCGATTTCAAAGTCGAGCGTCTCATCTGGTTCGACCTTTGGCGCAAAGCCCTCGTGGCCGTATCCGTACTCTGGAGCAATGATGAAGCGTGCAATCTCGCCCACATTCATGGTAGCCACACCAATGTCCCAGCCCTTAATCACCTTTTCTGTAGTTCATCGTCCCCAAAGTACATTACCATTAGCTCCAATAGATTGAAGACCCCTATTACACGCACCTCGACCCAGTTGGAACTCGAATGGATCATCGGTGCCGCCCACGTGCCTCCCATTAATCATATCACGACTACAAAAATCTCAATATTCCTCCATCACATCATAATAAAATGTAGCCATCGTACGTCGTGTCAAAGATGGATCCATCCATGAGCCGTCCCACATATTGCACGAACGTCGGACAGCCTTCTTCCAGTTTCTGCTTGCTAACCTCTCCCTCCTTAAGAATCTGGAATAGAGCATAAGTCACTACATATCCTAAGACACCCCCTATTTTTACCCTATTTTAAGGTGTAACCTTTTTCAGTACCCCACCGTCCGCAGTGGGTGAAATGTCCACGAAGCCCTCATCCTTGCAGAAAGCGTTGGCGTCGGGGTCGAAGAAGGCCTTGGTCACGCGAGCACAGTGCGTGCAGAGCTTCTGCGGGTTGGTCACGAGCCCCAGGCCGAAGCCGCCGCACTCGACGCAGCGCGGGAGCTCGTCGCTCGAGGATGCCGCCATGTGTTTATAGAAAGTAAATAACCCAGACGTGTATGTTTTTAGAATTAAAGATAGAGTGGTAAAATAGGGTACATTTTCGAATTAGAGTGGGTTGAAGCTGTAATGGAGAACCAGCTTGTTGCAGCATTGCGAGCGTCTACAGGTCATGACACACAGACCAAAGATATTGTGATTCTTGAGGAGGAGGTTGCGGACGCAATTGTTGTGCACATTTTCTCCTTCTTGGTCACACTTCGGGATCTGGAACACATGGCTCAAGTCTCGAGCAAATGGAAGGAGCTGGTGGAGCGTCCTTCACTGTACCAATCACAGCCAAGAGTGAACTCAGATGGCTCTGTCAATTGGGTGAATTTCAAGAAGTTGAGTTTCAAGTGCAGAGGAACTGAGGGCGATTGCTACAAATGTATTGAGAGATCATCGGGCCAAATTCTAGCTCTGAAGAAAACTCGACTAGTTCCGAAGGTTTTTTTGTTTTGTTTTATAGAGATGGTTTAGAGTATAATAATATTGATAGGGTGTATATTTATTACGAACCAGGTGACAGGAATACCGTACTATAGACTTCGAGAGGTGGCCGTGCTGACGGAGTTGAAACACAGCCACGTCACTCGTCTAGAATTCGTGAGTCTCGCAAAACATGAGCTTCACATGTTCTTCCCATACGTGGAATATACCCTCCACGACATTATATACTCAATAGGAGAACCCGAACAAGTCGGGTTTTGTCAGAAGCTGTGGTACAGTGCTGCTATTAACTATAGGCGCACTCGAATTTTGATATTGCAGCTCGACAGAAACTGTTTCGTAAAGAGCCACATCCCGAAGAATACGTTCAACTGATGATACCCACGGGTGCGTCCTCTATTTTCGCGAACACCAATTGTTGCAGGCAAACAATGGAAATTGACGGACTTGGGGGTGTTCCAATCTATAGGCGCACTAGCGATTGGGCAAAATTTTGAAGGAACCATTGTTTTTAATTGGCTGAAAATTGTACCGTAAGTATTCCTGTGTAAGATGCTTTGCTGGCGCCAATTTTGAGGTTTCGGGAGTTCTCCAAAATGCCAAGGGGGCCAAGATTGACCGAGGAGGAGAAAGGTCGCGTTTTGGCTCACCACCGAGACGGCAGAAGTAACAGGTGGATCGCACGTGAGATCAAGCGCAGTGAACATGCTGTACGAAACGTTTTGACGTGTCGTTCTGCTACAAAACAATCAAAAAAGGTCGGAAGGAAGGCTAAATGTACAAAACGCATGACTCGTCGAATTTTTCGACTGGCCACAGTGAAGAAGTTTTCCTCCAAACGCGTGTCGGCGGAGCTCGAAGGCGTTCTACGACCCAGTACGATTCGTAAGCTGCTCAACTCGTCTAAACTGGCCAAGTGGATCAAGCGCAAACCGTCGCCGGCCATCAAGCCGCACCACAAGGTTGCCCGAGCAGCTTTTGCTGTAAAATTTTTAAGTAAAACTAGGATTTGGCGCCGTATTGTTTTTAGTGACGAAAAGAAATTTAACTTGGACGGTCCTGACGGCTACCAGTACTACTGGCACGACGTCAGGAACGACAATGAACTTTTCTCGAAGCGAGCGAGTGGGGGAGGAAGCGTGATGGTGTGGGCGGGCATGAACTATTTTGGAAAAACTGAGATCGCTTTTCTGGAGGGGAGACAAAACTCTGAATGCTGCACTAAAACGTTGGACGCGTATCTTACACCTTTTCTCAATAACCTTCGTGAAAATCATGGCATTTCTAGACCGATTTTCCAACAAGATAACGCATCTATTCACGAATCACGATTTACTAAGGCTCACATTGAGGCACTGGGAATCCGTAAGCTGAAGTGGCCTTCTAAAAGCCCCGATTTGAACCCGATAGAAAATGTTTGGGGGCAGTTGGCGTGGTCTGTGTATGAAGGGGGGCGGCAGTTCGATTCTAAAGAGGAATTGAAGGCTCAGATCACTCGTAGCAGGAAAAGCATCAAGCAATGCTACTTACGACACCTCGTGGATGGTATGCCGACCCGAATGGCTCACGTTGTCCTCAAAAATGGCGGTCCGATCGACAAATAGTTTGGAGATTAGCATGTGCGCCTAAAGTTTAGAACACTTAATAAATCTTCATTTTGCTTTTTTTTCTGCATTGGTTACCCTTTCAAAAAATACACCACAGATGCGTCGTTTGCATCAGTCGGGCATGTTATCACAGGCATGGCACTTTTCAAAAAGCCTTTAGTCGAACACCAGCAGAAAAAATTGCGTGCGCCTATAGTTAATAGCAGCACTGTACGTATCTACCCTGGAATGCCTATTTTCCCGTGTAGACGTTGCTTAGCCATCTACTAATCTTCTTTGTTAAATTACAGATTCGCGAATTACTCCATCAACTTCTAGAAGCAGTTGCGTACTGCCATCGCCGCGGTGTCTTGCATCGCAACCTTAAACCAAAGCATTTGCTCGTTAATACGTCGGATCCGGAACACCTCAGTAAGTGATCGAATCCTAGATGTCCCAATGAAAGTGAAAAGTACAAACACTCACATTATTATCGATGGCTTCTGTTAGGCGATGCAACGCTGCAGATATCTGATTTCGCGCTTGTTCGAACAACAGGAATCCCAAATCGATCTTACACCAGCGAAGTGGTCACACTTTGGTATCGTGCCCCGGAAATTCTGATGGGTCTACTCGAGTATTCAACTGCAGTGGATATGTGGTCTGTTGGCTGCATCTTTGCCGAAATGGCAAAAGGTAGCGCGCTGTTCACTGGCATTTCGGAGATAGATCAGTTGTTCCAGATCTTCAGCAAGATGTCGACACCAACATCCGAAACGTGGCCAGATTTCACATCGCTGCCAAATTATCACTTCGAATTTCCCCACTGGGATCGCAAACCCTTGTGTAACCTTTTTCCTGGAATCTCGACGGTTGGCTTTGACCTTCTTACGAAGCTGCTCGTCTTCAATCCCAGCGAGCGCATTACCGCTGAAGAAGCACTGCATCATCCGTATTTTTACAAGGATGTGCCAGCATATTTGCCGCTCACGCTTAAGAAGGTCGTGGATCAGATGTACTTCGCGATAACTCAAGTGTGGACTGGCCTAACTTCAACGTTCATTGAACCTTATCTCTCATACCTACGCGAAGCGGAGTTGGAGACCTGGACAGCGATCGATTTCTTAAAGTACGTACTTACAATCTATATTGTTTTAGGCTTGTGTGGAGTTATCGGTAAGGCTTTGCTAATATGTCAGCGTTAATTTGCCTTGTTTTAGATGCCAGGAATCATTGCAATCCTCTCATCGCTCTATGCTCATCGACTGGATTGCTGAAGGTACGCTGGGTTGTGAATTGGTTTTCTTGGTCTGATAACTTACCTACTGTGAAATTTTTGCTCAAACATTTAGTCGTGGATGTGTTTGAATTGTCCCCCAGGACAGCTTTTTGGCTGTCAACTATACAGACCGTTACCTGGACATCAAGGCGGTGGAGAAATCACAACTCCAACTCCTTGGTGCTACATGCTTGTACGTCGCCTCCAAACTGGAAGATGTTAATTACATTGGAGTGGAATACCTCGCGATGTGTGCTGATAAAGTGTACACGACTGCGGAAGTGCTGGATACGGAAGAACAGGTGTTGAAAACCCTCAATTTTGCACTCGTGGTGCCGACAGGTACGTCCTCAATTGCAAATATGCTACTTGTTGTTACATTATTTTCTGCTTGTTGCCAACAGCGCTGGATTTCCTGACAATTTATGAGCAAATGGTTCCGCTCATTCAGGAGAAAACGTCCATGTTGGCGCACTATTTGCTTGAGCTCACTCTGCAAGACCACCAGTTTTTGTTATACCGACCGTCAGTAGTGGCTTCATGCTGCCTGTTGATGGCAACGTACACGATCGATGGGTATCCTATGGCAAGTTTGTTGTTTCTTGTCGGGTTTTTGCCGGAGAAGAGTGTTGGTCGATGTTGAAGTTGCGGAGTGTTTGTCTTGTAGTGAAGCCTTGGGCGTTGGTCTCGAGTGCGGGGTAGTGTGTATATTTAATAATGAATTACGTTGGTCTCCCTAAACATGCATGCCTTCCTGTTCTACAGGGGCTTCCTAGTACTTTTGCTTGTTTCTGTTTCTTTTCGTGCCTTTGTTGCTACCCTGCATGTTTTTCTCTTTTTTCTGTGGCACTTCATGTTTATCTAACTAAATGCATGTTCCTTACTGCTAAATGCATGTTCCCTACTGCTAAATGCATGGTCACTGTGACTGCTGGCCCGTCAAGGCAGCCGTCGCAGTGACAAGTGCTTCTGGCTGCTTAGCAAGCATGCCAGAGCCTTTGCACCCATGCGCTCTGGCCTGCTTGCTAAGCAGCCAGACGCGGGCATGACATCTCCCCCGGGTTGAGTTCGCCTTGGTGGCTTCGAAACCCTTCTAGGAGTTGTCGCCAATGCGAAACATGTTTGATGTTTGCTTCGCGCTCCCAGGTCGCCTCATGTTCCGGCAACCCATGCCACTTCACGAGCCATTCGCGTTTACGTCGCCTGGTTCGTCGCTTCAGTAGCTTCTCAATGATGTAGAGTTCTTCTCCAGTCTCGTCGTCCAGTATAATCGGGACTGCCTTTGGAATCGGTCGATTCGGAAAGTCCGTGCGATTTGTCAGGTAGTGAGATAGTAACTCTACGTTGAACGTGGGGTTGAGCCGCTTCATCGTGGCCGGAAGTATCAACTTCGCCACGTTGTCGTTTATCATGCGCTCAATCACAAATGGTCCAACCTTCTTAGCCGCTAGCTTTGCCTTTTTCAGCTCTGTATTCTTGTTAACTGTCTTCAGCGGTAAGTTCTTCGTATCGAGTAGTACCAAGTCGCCTTCTTTAAACACCACTTGTCTGCGCTTGCGATCGTAGTACTCTTTCTGCCGTTCTTGAGCATGCTTCAAATTCTCTTGAGCTTGCTCTACGACCTCTTGTCGTTCTCGTGCAAAGTTCTTTGCAAACTCTGCAAGTATTCCGTCACTCTCGGAGTATACCAGTTCTTTCATCCTCTCAGTTAGGAGATTCGACACTTTGCGTCCTGTATCCACTTCGAAAGGGGTCATCTTCGTAGACGCATTCACAAGTGTTGAATGTGCGTACTCAATTGTTCCAAGATGTTTCACCCAATCGTCACCGTGATACGACACCATACACCTAAGTGCATCTTCCAGCACTAGGTTCTGACGTTCCGTTTGACCATCGGCCTGTGCTCTGTGAGCCGTCGTCATGCTCAGCTTGACACCCACTAACTTCATCAGCGACTTCCAAAGTCCGAAAGGAACTTCGAGTCTCTATCACTGATGATCACCTTTGGTAATCCGTGGTGTCTGACAACAGCATCAAAGAAAACATTCGCTGTGTCCTTTGCGTCAGCCGTCGTGTATGTTGGAGCATACTTTGGTCGTTTGGAGAGCTTGTCCACGATAACGAATATAGCATCGTAGCCCTCTGACGCTGGTAATCCCGTGATGAAGTCCATTGACACTACTTCCCAACATTCGTTCGGAGTGGGAATCGGCATAAGCAGTCCTTTCTTCTTCTGGCTGCTGGACTTCCATCGTGCACACGTCTCACATGTGCGTACGTACTCCCTTATGTCCTTTTCCATCGTCGGCCAGTAGTACCATTGTGCTGCTTTCAGGTACGTACGTCGACCTCCTGGATGTGCGGACGTTGCTCCATCATGACATTCCATGATGACATCTGTGCGGAGCTTCTTCGACTTCGGCACACAAAGTCTATATACCGTTTCGCCCTTCTTCTGCCTAAAATACAGAAAACCGTTGTGCTTGACGAACTTTTCTTTTTCCGTCCCCTTAGACCACTGCTGCTTGAATGCAGGGTCGTTCGCGTAACCACGCTGGAACTCTCTCTTCGTTTCGCTTGCTAAGTGTGGACTCACAAAATGATAGTCGACGGTGTTGACTTGCTGCTGCGGTACGCCAATCGGACGACTCTCCCCCCGTAAGTCGACATCGTCGAGTAACAAGTGAGAATCTGCGGTTGAAAGGCTCCGTAACACTGAAGACCTCGCTCTATGTTCATCGATGTGCGCCGCATTTTTCTCGCATGCGTCGTCACACTCATGGACCGTATACGTCACGTCGGGTAGAGGTGGTTCCTTATCCTCTTCCTCATCCTTAGCATCCCGCGGCGGACGTGATAGAGCATCTGCCACAACGTTAGCCTTGCCCTTGACATGATGCAAGGTAAACTCAAATTGTGAAAAATGAGTCAAGAAGCGAGCCATCTTGGGTGACACTCGTGGGTGATGCAACATCCACGAACACGCCGAGTTATCTGTATAGACATCGAATGGTCGTCCATGCAGATAGTGTCTCCACTTCTCCGTAGCCACTTTGATTGCTAGTAGCTCCTTCTCGTGCGTAGGCCATCCACGCTCATGTACATCCAACTTCTTCGAGTAGAAGGCAATCGGATGATCTGCTCCGTCGTATTTCTGCGATAGAACACCACCAATACAGTGTCCTGATGCATCCGTCGTTACGATGAATGGTCGCTCAAAGTCCGGCAGCTTCAGCGTAGGCGCTTGCTGAAGTGCTAACTTGAGATGCAAATAGCCTTCTTCCACAGGCTTCGACCAATTCCACGGAGTCGATGCTTTCGTTAAATCCCTCAACGGACGAGCAAGTTCAGCAAATTCGTAAATGAATCTACGATAATACCCTGCCAAACCCAAGAAACTCAACAACTCTTTCCTATTAGTTGGAGTTGGATACTTGGCGATTGCTTCCGTTTTCCTCGGATCAACACTTATTCCTGCCTGAGACACCATGTGTCCTAGGAATGCCACTTCTGTCTGACCGAACGAACACTTCGACAAATGGGCATACAACTGTTCACGTCGCAGTACTTCACAGACTGCACGTAAATGCTCCACATGCTCTTCCATACTCTTGGAGAAGACGCATATGTCATCGAGATACACAACAACGAACTCGAATTTGTCGAACAGCGCGTGCATCAAACGAGACCATGTTCCAGGCATGCCTGCCACTCCCATAGGTGCAACACACCACTGGTACGTCTCTTTGTGCGTTCGAAACGCTGTGTACGGTCGACTTGACTTTACCACCCTCATCTGATGATATCCCTGCGCTAGGTCGATCAACGTGTAGATGACACAACCTACCATCTTATCGAAAAGTTCTTCTATTAGAGGCAAAGGAATCTTGGCGATAACAGTCACACTGTTGAGATAGCGGTAGTCGAACACCCAACGTAACGGAATTTGCTGATTCCCGCTACGTAACCACTCAGCTCTCTTCGGCATTCTTCCCGTAACCGGATCCTTCTTTGGAATTGCGAAGATATTCGAAACCCATGGCGAGTTCGAAACTTCGATCCAACCCTTTCGCAATTTGTCTTTGACGAATTCTTCAAAAGCATCCTGTTCCATTTTTGACATCCGGAACGGAGCTCGAGTACTCGGTTGCGCTCCCTTCTTCAGCGTAAGCTCAAAATTGACTTCACGCATCGGAGGCAATCCATCCGGTAACTGTTCAGGAAATACATCCTTGAACTCTTCTGCTACGACTTTCCTAATCGGCTCTGGAATCACTTCCAGATTGGGCACGATTTGTAGCTTCACTCTGAACACTTGTTCATACTCGCCTGCGTTCAATGTATTCGTGAACGTAGGTCCATCGACGTCCATAAACTGCATACGTTCTGGTATTACGACCTCTTCCGTCTGCCAGTTCACTTGTGGATTGAACTCCTCAAACCACGGTTTTCCAAAAATGACGTCGTGCGATTCTGACAGTTTCCATTCCACGAATTCCATCGTCGGAAAGAAATAACCGTCCATGCTCACTGGCGCTTCAACATGCTTGACATCCGTCAGTGGAGTCAACGTCCCATCAAAGCGTTGAGCCTGTAAGCGTCTTGACAACAGTACGGTGCTCGCCAATCCTGGCTTAATCATGTTCGTACTTGCACCCGTGTCCAACAGAATTCGGACATCTTTGCCATTGACGCGACCCTTCTTAATGAAAAGGTTGCTCTTGCGTTCGGACTTCACTGCGTTGACCTTAACGTCGGTCGGCACACTTGACGTTGGTCGCGATCCTTGCTTAACCACGTCGTCTTCTGGATGCGTCACAGGCAATCCAGACTCCTGCTCTGGCGGCGATCCGCACACACCAGACTCATCTACTGAATGCATCGCATGCAATTCAGGCTTCCGCTCTGGTGGTGATCCGCACACACCAGGCTCCTCTTCCGAATGCATCGCATGCAATTCGGGTTCCCTTACTGGCTGTAGTCCACACAAGCCAGTCTCCTCTGTCGTTTCCGACACTGCAGTGAAAGTCTTTTCCACTTCCTTACGCGTCTGTTCGATGAAGGCTTGTAGCGCATCCGCTTGCTCCTGGATGTCTACAACGTTCATTGTCACGCGGTCCATGATGACAGTGTTTACCTTATCGTCATCGTCTTCGCGAACCATGTTCATTCGCGTGTTACCCCCTCTTTGCGCCTGACCCGAGTAATTATACTTCGGCGCGCTACGTCTTGCTGTCTGCATCGGCTGCGCAGGACAGTTCCTGGCCCGATGAGCAGAACTACCACACCTGCAACACAAGTTTCGGCGCTTACACTCCTCTTTCGATGGCACCCTCACGTTGTCGATCTCCATCGGCACAGGTCCATCGTCACTACTCTTCGATCGTCTGTTGTCATACGATCGGTACCTTGGTCTGTCGCGTGCTCCATCCGAGCGTCCTCGATGCGAGTGAGACCGGTCATAGTCGAGCGCTACTGTTATAGCGTCGGTCAACGTTGCACTTCTGCGATACTGGACTTCTTCGCGGATACTTGAGGGTAGACCACGTAGGAAATACATGATCTTGTCCAGTTCGCTCATCTCCTTGACTTGAGTAATCAAGTGCCTAAACCTGCTGATGTAGTCAGGCAAATCCTTGCACTGTCGCTCCTTCAAGTCATTCATCTGATCACGGAGACGTTCTTGCAAATCCGGAGGCACAAATTCCTCTTCTAACTTCTCAAAGAAGTCTTCGACACTCTTCACATCGTCCTTCTTGACGATGTACCACTGCGCAGCTCCGTACTTCAGCGACCCCGCCAATACAGCCAAAATGCGTCTACTCAATTTACTATCCTTCCAGTCTATGCCTTTCGCTAAAAAGTATTGCTCAACCTGCTCCCGGTATAGTTGGAACGATTCCTTGAGCGTCCCCCCGTAGCTGGGTAACTTGATCCCATCCAGCTTTAACTCAGACAGCTGCCGTGACTTACGCAGCTCGTCGATGAGTTCTGTCTGTTTCTCCATGGCCGCTAGCATACTATGCATCAGCTGGGCCGGGTCTGCCATACTTGAGACCGTGAAACTTTATACCTTGAAACTTGAAACTGTATACCTCGAAAGTGTATACCTTGAAACTTGATACCGGTGAGAGCAACTACTTTCTAAGAGGCACTGACTTAAAGAATGTAAAGAGAAAACCTGTTAAAGGAAATAACCTATAATACTTCCTAATTTGACTGTATATGCGATTGGGCAGGTCGTTGACTTGAGAACTTCCACGTTGAAGTTGGCTACTGAACCACCAGTACAGCTTCACAAATGCCGTCTAAGATTTTAAGGAACTCACAAAAGCAAGCCCTAACCGCTCCTAGAAGCAGTACTTAGTACGTAGGCAAGAAAGGTTGTAGTACAGTGGTCACGATTTGAGGCAAGGTTCACCGGGGCTGGTTACACGTATGCAACACGATGCCCACCAGATCCGCTCCCCTAGCAGCAAAGCACGAAGCGCTTGGTCACAGCAGTCTCCAGCAACACTTCCCCCCGAAGTGCTACCAAATGTCGGGTTTTTGCCGGAGAAGAGTGTTGGTCGATGTTGAAGTTGCGGAGTGTTTGTCTTGTAGTGAAGCCTTGGGCGTTGGTCTCGAGTGCGGGGTAGTGTGTATATTTAATAATGAATTACGTTGGTCTCCCTAAACATGCATGCCTTCCTGTTCTACAGGGGCTTCCTAGTACTTTTGCTTGTTTCTGTTTCTTTTCGTGCCTTTGTTGCTACCCTGCATGTTTTTCTCTTTTTTCTGTGGCACTTCATGTTTATCTAACTAAATGCATGTTCCTTACTGCTAAATGCATGTTCCCTACTGCTAAATGCATGGTCACTGTGACTGCTGGCCCGTCAAGGCAGCCGTCGCAGTGACAAGTGCTTCTGGCTGCTTAGCAAGCATGCCAGAGCCTTTGCACCCATGCGCTCTGGCCTGCTTGCTAAGCAGCCAGACGCGGGCATGACATTTCTTTTGTCAGCTGTATCTGAGCTAATGACTATTTCCATGTTTGTATGATTCCCTTTAGACGACGGAGCTTGTAAAAACTTGCCAGTACAGTTGGTTGGACTTGCAAGACGCCATGGTGGATCTTCACACACTGTTCTTGAAAGCGCCGTTTAGCACACTAGCAGTGGTGAAAAGCCGCTACTCCAAACCCGAGCGATGCGAGGTGGCAAAAATCCCTCCGTCTGAGCCGTTCAGTAAAACACTCTACATGTAGCTGACTTCATTTACGTTTGCGCTTGAAAAGCTCGCTATACGCGTTACAGCTGTATAGTGCTCTTCATTGATATCTTATGAAAGTGTTATTGGCTTGCAGAAATTAGCTCTTTGGACTTTATCTACAGAATCGAGAAAAGTGTAACCAAGTAGTCAAAAACAACAGCAAACTCACTACCGTCAATCCACTTTGTATTTACAAGGTCAACCTAAAACTAGGATAGCCAACTAGAGATTGGGCAAGACCAGCATCTCGACTCTTTCTAACAAATGAACTTTGCGATATATGTGAGCTATCTTCCGAGGTTAGTCATTTCTATTTGGAAATCTGTACAAATCCATAATCGCTGATCATAAAGGATAAAACCAATGAACTAAACCCCGTTCAACGGTTGTGCAGTCTACGCAGATACATTCGTAGTCGCAGCGACCGCCACAGCATTGTCTTTCACCAGCAGCTTGTAAGCACCATAAATCGCCAACCCACCCACAGCAGCGCCTAGCGTGACCTTGGCGAATTTCATGAGGCGAGGCCACGACTTAGGGCTCTTCTTCGCACCCTCAGCTATCATCTGCGAGATTTTGGCCATCTGTTCGTCACTTGTCCTGGATAGATCTTTGATATTAGCGGCAAGTTTGATAGCTGCTCTGATAGCCTTCTCGTTGCCGTTAGCAGCCATGGCCTTCTTGACAGCCCTTTCAAAAAGGGTAAACTCCGTCACATGAGAGGCAAATCTTCCTGCGATCTTGGCTGAGTTTCTAACAGCTGCAGCGCGAAGATGGCGATAGTCGACATCATTGGTAGTGATTTCGGCACCAGCGAAGCTAGTGTAGCACGAGACCAAGATGACCACGAGCAGGGCCAGGAAGACGAAGAATCGCATTGTTACTTTGGGTGAACAGTTGTCAGGTACGAAGCAAAACCTTAAATGACCAACTTAGGTAGTGCATTCTGTAGACATCACGTCATCAACGCTTACCGATACGTTACAAATGAAAATTGGCCCATTGGTTTGCCAATCCGATTACTGCTTCCTTCTTTAACGATATTTGCATATGAGAGGAACCTCATCATGATAAAATGACGAATCAGTCACTTGGTATACAGTACTGTTCTCATGATACAAGTACTGGTGCACGAAGTAATGGCGTACGGGTATGTGCATATCAGGGATATGAGAGATGCAATGCATTGACATGTAGAAAATAGTAGTCATGGATTAATAGAGTCAATGCAAACCGAATTGCTGGTTTCAATTTAAGATAACTAAAAACTCTAGGATAATGATCGATTTGTCTCCCTTGTTTCAGTACTACAACTATAATGGTGTAGTTATGCTGGTGGTGTAGATTAAATGGTGTGGGATCTGGAAGATGGAAAACAGGCTACAACCTCTCCGATAACACCAATCTCTATCGAGTGCGATGCGAGCTGGCCTCGTTGACGGAAAGAGACGATTACAGTCGGTGTACTGGGTCATTGTGGTGATAGCTGGACCTACAATCAAGCTGTTCCAACTACGCCAACTACGTGGATGGAGCAACCATGGCTCCACCAGACTTTCGATAATCCCATCAACGTCATGGATTCAGTACTCAACCGAATCATGACATCAGCATTCAACCCAAGGTAACCCAGATTACGACAGTGGCAGAAGCAGCAAGAAGCAGCAGGAAGCAGCAAGAAGCAGCTCCCCCTGGACTGCCTCGATGGCAGGAGGGAGCACCGTGGATTAACCACCACGGACTTGAGTAGATAGCTCAGTCTAGAATTTACCTGCTGGGTAACAATACAAGTGGGTCTTACCGGGAGTTCCAGCTCCCAAATCGCTGTTTAACACGCCACAAAGTTAACTTTAGCGAAAGTGTTAACAAATGCAAACTCGCAGTGGACACCCTGCTCGTGGACATGATGCCTCGCGGGATGGTGCACCCATTGCAACAACGGATCAAACAATCTCACCAGCCACGACGGAGAATGCGTCATCGAGTACGATTCTGGTAACGTCGTCATCGCTTACACCTCCGCTCGTCAAGGACATCTCGCACCCCGAGTTGGTCAAGTGGAAACAGGCGAGGCGGGAATATGAGGATGCAGTTGATGCTCACTGCAGGGCTACTGGTGAGGACAAAACTAAGACACTTCGAAACGTCAAAAATTCATTTGATAGTCGACTTCTTGAGTGGTTATGCAAATTTGAGTGGGGAACAAGTGTCGAGACCGTAACTGAGGATCGTATAGTCAAGGAACTTGATAAATTGTTGGCAATGTCATGAATGATGCGATTATTGACGTAGATTCGCTTTTCAAAAGTGGATTAAAGATTGATCTACGGGAAAAGGATGTCAAAGCACGAGTGGTGAAATATTTCATGAAGTGCGATGAGATCATATTGCAGCATGGACTTCAAAGTACTTTCTCTACGTTGACTGGAATCAAGGAGAAGTGCAAGATCCTGAAACAATACCTTGAACCCACGGCTTTGCGCGATGCAGTTGATTCGCATCAACGACTTGTGGACTCAGCGTCGAAGGCCGATGAACAGCAATTATATCTCCTTGTCAAAGAGAAGGCCCTAGAGCAGGAAAAGGTATTTCAGCTACTGTCAAAAAGGAAGAAACAGATGATCGACGCTAGTAAAAGGTCGATCCAAGACCAAGTTAGGAAGCAACGCACTGACAGCTCTCGTGCAAATCCTACTAGAGGTACCCGTGGTGATTACAATCACCAGCGTATCGTAGCGACTGCGACGTCAGCAGTATTGCCAGCTTCTAACAAGAAACCACGAACAGGATGTTTCCACTGTGGAAAAGATCATTGGCTAAGCCATTGCCCCGACCTCGATGAAGCTGGAAAAGAGGCATTGCTTGCGGAGCGCAAGGCAAAGAAGGGGACTGGTAGCAATACAGGGAAACGATCACGTACAAAGCGAATTAAATCTATCACGACCGACGATAGGGGGGAACAGCCGACTTTGATGTTAAATGGAATTCTTGAATTGCCATATTGTGCCGACAGCGGATCGGACAACAACATACTGTCGCGACGTCATGCTGACAAACTGTCCCAACTGGATAAAACTGTTCGTTTTATAAAGCTTAGTGAACCGATCGAATCGCAAGCGGTTGGAGGTGCTGTGTTCACCTCAACGCATGCAATTGATGTCGATATAACGCTGAACACTGCTGCTGGACCAGTGAGGTGCCAAGATTTGAAGCGGTGCATCATCGTTGAAGCGGATGAAAATGAAGTTTTGATAGGCAAGCCCTTATTAACTGAATTGGGAATTGATGTTGATCGCCAACTTGAATATCTCGCGTCACGTGTTGATGATGACGATACGTTTGTGGACCTGAGGGTATGCCGAGTTTTGTATCAGTAGCAACACAAGAAGTGATGGATGCGGTCGATGATCTGGTTCATGACGCGATCAATAGAGGTGTTGTTGACGATCATATTACTAGCAGATTGTACACCATTTTGCATCATTTTGGTGGTTGGAGGTTGGAGCTGGGAAATGATCCTCCAGCCCGTGTTCCTCCACTCGAGATCAAGTTGAAACCAACTGCATCACCCTATCGATGTAAAGTGCGTCAGTATAGCCCTGAAAAGTCAGCTTTCCTGGAAAATTTCAATAGGAAATTGGTTGATTTGGGATGGGTATACGAGAATCGCCAGAGTCGGTGGTGTTGCCCAGTGCTTCCCGTGAAGAAGCCAAACACAGATGATTACCGTCAAACAGTTGATTACCGCCCTACAAACGCGATGACAGAGCCAATAGCTGGTGTCATGCCGAGTATCGAGGTTGCTCTCGAGCACTGTCGTGGTAAGAAGTACTATGCATTATTTGACTTTCTAAAGGGATTTTGGCAGCTCCCACTCCACGAAAATAGCAGAGAGTATCTGTCTTATATGACAGACAAAGGAGTGTTCACTCCTACACGCGTGCCTCAGGGAAGTACGGACGCGGCTTTACACTTTCAGTCGACGGTACAGATGGTTCTAGGAGAGTTGGTCGGAAAATGTGTGATCGTGTGGATAGATGATCTCCTTGTTTTCGCAGAAACTCAAAGTGAATTACTAGATGCAATTGACGCAGTACTACAGAAGTTGGATGAATATGGGTTCATTCTGAATCCTAAGAAGTGTTCATTGTTTCAGACAGAGATTCAATGGTGTGGACGCATCATTAATAAGAATGGGATTGGTTATGATCCCGAACGCATTGAAGCTCTGAGAAATATACCTCCACCAATGACAGCCGCTGAACTGCAGCAATTATTGTGTGCCAGCAACTGGATGCGCTCTGGACTCGTGGACTATGCTAGGGTAGTGCGACCACTCCAGGAGCGGCTTGATCAGGCATTAACTGGCACAAAGAGAACGAAGAGGGCTGCAGCGAGAATACAAATCACCTTGTCAACAGCTGAGTTGACTGCATTTCAGGAGTTGAAAGATCTGCTCGGTCATTCGGCAATGCTGGCCTATCCTGACCCCGCAAAACAACTCTGCGTGATAAGTGATGCATCAACCTCAGGCTGGGGTCTGGTAGTCTCGCAAGTGGAAAATTGGAATCCAGCCATCCCGATTTACGAACAGCAGCACGAATTACTTGTGTGTATGGGGGGCAGTTTCACAGGTTCTGCTCTTAATTGGAGTGTAATTGAAAAAGAGTGTTACCCTATTGTACGAGCCTGTGAGAAACTCGAATATTTGCTCTTGCGCCCACAAGGATTTCGACTGTACTGTGATCATAGGAACATCATCTTCTTATTCTCGCCGAATAAAGAATTGAAACGACATGTGCGGGGAAAATTACTACGTTGGTCTACTAAGCTACTTGAGTACCGGTACTCAATTGAGCATATTGAGGGGATCCACAACGTGTGGGCCGACCTCATTTCGAGATGGGGCGGCAAACCTCAGCCAACAGCGAGGATGTGTTCTGCCAAACGTTTTGCTCGGAAAAGGAGAAAATGTCCTGCCCAGATTGTCGATGTTGGACCCACACCACTACGCCCACTTGACCAGGAAGGCTTTGTATGGCCTACTATTGATGAAATTGGCAGACTACAAGCATTGCATAATGCACCTGCAGGTGCAATTCTTGGAGAAGATGATCTATGGCGAATAAGTAATTTGATCTGGATACCAAAAGAAGAAAGTGAACTGATCCAGAGACTTTTGATTATTGCGCATTGTGGACACCACGGACATCGCGGAATTCATGTGATGGAAAATCACATTCGCCGGTTGTTTTGTATTAGTGGTTTGGGTGGACTCGCTCGTGCTTTCTGCTCGAAGTGTCTACTTTGTCTGCATGTAAAAGGAGGGAAAGTTATCCCTCGACCCTTTAGTGAAGAACACTACACTTTTGAACGCAACGCGACATTACACTGGGATTTTCTGACGATGGGAGATTCCTTTGGTACATCTCGCTATGTACTTGTTTTGAAAGATGAAGCTACACATTTTGTGGAACTTGTAGCTTGTGACAGTCCTACTTCGGAGGTGGCAGCTACGGCTATTCTAGACTGGTACAGCCGGTACGGTGTACCAGGTCTTTGGATAAGTGACTCAGGATCGCACTTTACAAGCAAAGTGATCGCTGAATTGAGCAAGCGTCTCAAAGGTCGCCAAGAATTCATCCTAGCCTACACGCCATGGAAAAATGGTTCTGTCGAGAGGGTAAATAGAGATATTCTGCAAGTGCTGAAGGCACTGGCTCTGGAATACAAAGTCAGCGTGCATGACTGGCCTTACCTATTACCCCTAGTGCAGTCAAGTATCAATCACTCCCCCGTACCGTCACTAGCCAACCGAGCCCCAATCGAGCTTTTCACCGGTTTACCGTGCCCCATTGTACTGGACAC
The DNA here is from genome assembly GCA_008079305.1 of Phytophthora palmivora. NCBI lineage: Eukaryota > Oomycota > Peronosporomycetes > Peronosporales > Peronosporaceae > Phytophthora > Phytophthora palmivora. Next base: position 120,209 of record VOQZ01002213.1, read on the forward strand.
GGTATTTTTTCCTGGAGGGAAGGGTCGGGTGACTACGGTGACACTCAAACCAAGTACAGAGCAATATCTAGCAAATCTAAGAAGTGCAATCATGGTTATGCACAAAGCTGTCAAAGATGAACGAACTCGCCAAGCTCAGCGGTACAGAGCAAGACCACATCACGAGCAACAGGTGAATTTCTCGGTTGGAGATTACGTGTTACGCTCACGAGTTGACGAGAAATTGCACGCTAACAAGTTACGAGTGATGTGGGTCGGTCCTTATCGCATAGTTGGGAGCACGGACTACTATTTTACTGTAGAACATCTAGTCACAGGTCACAAGATGGATGTGCACCCATCACGTCTAAAACTGTATGCGGACAGCTCACTCGAGATTACAGAGGAGCTACTTGATCACATCGCATCTCAGGGCACACTGCTAGCAGTAGAGACCATTGTGGATCACAGATTCAACTCTGACATGAAAGCATACGAAGTTAAAATTAAGTGGTCGGGTCTCGAAACCATAGAGGATTCATGGGAGCCCATGAAGACAATGAAAGAAGATATACCACAACTATTGCTAGAGTACGCGCAAGACGCCAAGGATGGCATGTTTCTAAGCGCTGTGACTCAAGGCACTGATCCCAAGTAGCCGCAGCATCTAAGTCGCCGCAGGAGTGAAGTTATAATGGATTCCTTTCAAAGTCGATGATCGATTTGAAAAGGACTGCCATATATCGATCGAACGACAATGAACTGTCTGCCAGTGTCGATGGACAAGATGGATACGGTCATTGGTCATATGTGTTACAAGTTCGAGTCGATTTCATTCCAAAGGGACTATAGAATGGCTTTCCAGAGAAATGGCTCATGTGGATTGGCTAAAATTGCGGGAAGAGATAATTTGATTGGCTATAAATGATTTGCTGCAAATCTTGCGGATGGCAACATGTAACACTTCAACACGTTGAAGTTGGTGGACCGTCTATGCTCTAAATGTGACGAGACAAGATCGACTGCTGGGAATACTATTAAGAATTGGAGTTGGAAAGCTTTGGGGGGCAGTGTGGTGATAGCTGGACCTACAATCAAGCTGTTCCAACTACGCCAACTACGTGGATGGAGCAACCATGGCTCCACCAGACTTTCGATAATCCCATCAACGTCATGGATTCAGTACTCAACCGAATCATGACATCAGCATTCAACCCAAGGTAACCCAGATTACGACAGTGGCAGAAGCAGCAAGAAGCAGCAGGAAGCAGCAAGAAGCAGCTCCCCCTGGACTGCCTCGATGGCAGGAGGGAGCACCGTGGATTAACCACCACGGACTTGAGTAGATAGCTCAGTCTAGAATTTACCTGCTGGGTAACAATACAAGTGGGTCTTACCGGGAGTTCCAGCTCCCAAATCGCTGTTTAACACGCCACAGTCATTCTGCTTGCGTTTCACGAAAGTGGATACGTCCTTCAGTCGCCATCTAGTATTGATCACGAAAGCGGTTTGAACTCGTCAAAGTAAACACAACACTCAATTACCCCCCTCCAAATGGTGTTGTTCGATCAAAATTCCATTCACTCACGACGTCACGCCGGGACATCACGTAAGCACTGCAAACAGGCCTCGTTGCTAACCAAGAGTCACGCAAGCACAGTAAACGGCAAAACAGTTGTTTAGAGGCCTAAACTTTAAGCCTCATGGAAGACAAGCTAGACAAGCCACAGCGGCTCACGCCTCAGGTACTATTCCTCCAAGACAAACAAAGATAAAGAGTTACAGGAATGCACCCCTTTCAACTCACTTCGTATTTCTGATCACCAACAACGCGCATGAACATCACCACTCTCTACCCTCCCAACAGCCATCTCCTGAGGGAGGATATAGTTGCTACTGCGGTGCACGGCACTAGGCGAGCAAAATGTGTTCTCGTTGCGAAGGAAAACCTCGACACATATCAATCTCGTGTGTCAGACTGTTCGCTCGTGAAAGACAATGTACCGCGCGTGTGGGAGGACAGTGACAGTAGTATCCATTACCCCAACTTACTACCGTCTGAAGGTGAAACTTCACTACCCAACGACAACATGAGGGGTATCGAAGTTATGAATAATACCAGTCTCAAGCGTCTACAACTTGTCGCCATAGATAATATGGTTGGACCGCCCATAGAGGCTACGAATGATAGTTCAAGTTACAAAAGGAATGCAGAGTCATTGGTGCTTGGTGTGCGATTTGAGCGAGAGAAGCGCTATGAACCCCAACTACAATACCGAAAAAAGAAGGAAGACCATGACCGTGGCCTCGACAAAGACGTTCAAGATCTTCGCGACGAGATTAAAATACTGGAAATGCGGCGACTTCGCGTATCTCCAGCCGTTCCTGCATGGGATAGAGCTTGGGATACAGTCATGGGATACTTCCGTTTGGTCCGCCATCGTCTCCCGCTCTCCTCAGACCTACTGTGTTTTGTCGGTAAAACGATGGCTTCGAATGTCGTGTATAATAGTGAGTACGGCATTGAAGCGATGGTGCGAAGCTGGTATTTCTTGCAGTGGTTTGGTGATGTGAAAGAAAAACTTGAAAACGTGAACAAACCCGCAATAAACTCGATAGTTGCAACCACAAGAACAAGCGTGACGATCACCCAACAAACACTAGTCAATGTGTTTCCTCACTTGCTCGGTGATGGCGATATTCGTTTGAGAGGCAAACTCTTAGGCCAACGAATTGTCATGCGGGGCACGACGTGTTTTGTGTGGGGTGATGCCAATGAGCGCGTGGCAAGTGTGATCGCCCAAAGCGACATGCTGACTCCAATGTTGTACTTGCTCGGGAATTGGAAAGACACATCGCGGGTATTTGAGATGGCATTAATTTCTCCTGACTTCCAGTGGAGATCAATGGGAAGCACATGAAGATGTAGATTCTGTTACGTTCGAGCTAGATAAGGGTACTGTTTGCTGTAGAGATCATCCATGGGTTTGCAGTGGCTCCGTCCCAGATACAGTTTTGTAGAGTTACAGCTTCGTTCAGATAGATTAATCGTAGTAGTATCACCTTTCGACAAGATACTCGTTGTCATGGGGATGTATCTGTCTTAGGGCCGTGAGCGTTTGGAGGTTACGCCTGTGCGGTACATGATATGGAGTTGAACGTGTTGGGTATGGTGCTAACCATCCTTCCGCCCAGTCTCGTCAATCACTGCTGACAGTTCATCGTGCTGGTTGACTTCGTCGTCGTTTCCTGCTGACCGTACGGCGCTGAGGTAGGTCCACGGCATCCGATGACGCGCGTGGTTGTTGATTGACTGGTAGCTGTGACGTACCTGGCTCCTGCCTGGACGTCGTCTCCACCACAGACCTTGAAGCATCTGCCCAGTAGTCAGTGAGCTTTGGATCTTTGGCCTTGGTGTGACGGGGTCACATGAGCAACGGAAGCCGCTGGCGCTTCCTTAGAACTCTTAATTGTATGGTAGTCTGCAATATTCAGATGTGAAGTCTATGAGACCCTAGTCAGATACTTCTACAGCAATGTCTAGTCATTAATCTCGAGTCTCCCCGCGTCTGAGTCTTACCCTACGTTAGTCCAAATTTCATACGTCACGCACATACCATACCATATCAGTAAGCGCTGTGACTACAAAGACAGAGAGCGATTCACCCCAAGTACGTGTGTGGGTTCATGAATATCATTGCGGCAATGCAAAATCCATACGCATTCTGTTCTAATTTGCATGTCCAAAACACCATGAACGCGATCAAAGGCTTTTGTACTCGTGCTCTTCATCGCCATGACAACAAGTATCTTGTCGAAAGGTGATACTACTACGATTAATACTGGGAGGACAGCTTTAGCTGGCTGAACAGCCTAACCAATCTTATTTCATTGTGCGGGGGCCCATATCTTTAATTCGCAATTGTTGCCTGAGTCGATAGTCCACAGACTGAGGCTACTATTACACAAAAGTGTGTAGATTTGAGCTCAAAATTAGCCTATGTCAGACTTATTTATGGTGTATTCACAATTTGTCTGAGCTAAATTTTCAAAATTAGTCTTGAAAATGGGCCAAATTGGCGACGTGGTTTGGTTTCTTCCTACAATTAGCAGCTGCTGCTGTTAGAGAAGTGAATCAGAAGCAAGGTAAGGGTGATGCCTACTGCACTCGCAATACTGTGATGCGCTGCAGCTAATCTTTGAATAAAGTTGGAGTCTAGTTACAAGTCAACTCTTCCCTCATCTACAGGAAATCATCAAACAGTATTCTGAGGAATTTGCAGGCAATAAAGAAATTGAAAAATTGGACTACACGTCCATAGAGAGACAGGCACCAAAATGACTCGAGCGGTAATAACGAAGGCAAGTCGGTACGTTTTTTAGTGATGAATAGTACGGGTGGCAAAAGGCACTCCTCTAATCTCATTGAATCTTAGACTAATTTAGAAGTTCAAAATTAGACAAAGCTCAAAATTAGTCTATGCAATTGGGCACAGACTAATCACTGTGGTGGCTGTAGTTGTAATGCAGTGGACTCTACCAGTGGTAGCGGCTTCCAACTCGCAGAATATGTGAGGTGTCCGATTAGGAAGTGCCCCTAAACTTTTCGCAATATGAAGTGTTTACAAACTTTACTTCAGCAGATTTGGGTCACAAGAGGGTATCAGTGATACTGTATCACCATATTCAGACTCGCACAACGTAAAAAAAATCGGGAGTGGGATCATTTACTTTCCGAGTGCATATGAACTGCTGCCTTTACGCAGGTGTTCCAATGTCTTTTGGGTTGCAGCTGAGAACACAAATTTCCTCACCACTTTTAAAGCTTCTATTAGCTGCATTCTCTATCCCCCCAGCCTAAAGCATTGCCTCTAGTCTATCTGAACGAAGCTGTAACTCTACAAAACTGTATCTGGGACGGAGCCACTGCAAACCCATGGATGATCTCTACAGCAAACAGTACCCTTATCTAGCTCGAACGTAACAGAATCTACATCTTCATGTGCTTCCCATTGATCTCCACTGGAAGTCAGGAGAAATTAATGCCATCTCAAATACCCGCGATGTGTCTTTCCAATTCCCGAGCAAGTACAACATTGGAGTCAGCATGTCGCTTTGGGCGATCACACTTGCCACGCGCTCATTGGCATCACCCCACACAAAACACGTCGTGCCCCGCATGACAATTCGTTGGCCTAAGAGTTTGCCTCTCAAACGAATATCGCCATCACCGAGCAAGTGAGGAAACACATTGACTAGTGTTTGTTGGGTGATCGTCACGCTTGTTCTTGTGGTTGCAACTATCGAGTTTATTGCGGGTTTGTTCACGTTTTCAAGTTTTTCTTTCACATCACCAAACCACTGCAAGAAATACCAGCTTCGCACCATCGCTTCAATGCCGTACTCACTATTATACACGACATTCGAAGCCATCGTTTTACCGACAAAACACAGTAGGTCTGAGGAGAGCGGGAGACGATGGCGGACCAAACGGAAGTATCCCATGACTGTATCCCAAGCTCTATCCCATGCAGGAACGGCTGGAGATACGCGAAGTCGCCGCATTTCCAGTATTTAATCTCGTCGCGAAGATCTTGAACGTCTTTGTCGAGGCCACGGTCATGGTCTTCCTTCTTTTTTCGGTATTGTAGTTGGGGTTCATAGCGCTTCTCTCGCTCAAATCGCACACCAAGCACCAATGACTCTGCATTCCTTTTGTAACTTGAACTATCATTCGTAGCCTCTATGGGCGGTCCAACCATATTATCTATGGCGACAAGTTGTAGACGCTTGAGACTGGTATTATTCATAACTTCGATACCCTCATGTTGTCGTTGGGTAGTGAAGTTTCACCTTCAGACGGTAGTAAGTTGGGGTAATGGTTACTACTGTCACTGTCCTCCCACACGCGCGGTACATTGTCTTTCACGAGCGAACAGTCTGACACACGAGATTGATATGTGTCGAGGTTTTCCTTCGCAACGAGAACACATTTTGCTCGCCTAGTGCCGTGCACCGCAGTAGCAACTACATCCTCCCTCAGGAGGTGGCTGTTAGGAGGGTAGAGAGTGGTGATGTTCATGCGAGCTGTTGGTGAGCAGAATACGAAGTGAGTTGAAAAGGGTGCGTTCCTTCAACTTTAAATCTTGGAAGAACGACGGGTGTGACGTGAGCGTATGGCTTGCCTGAGCCGTATGGGTTGGCAAAACCGGGCTATCAAGTGACCATACCAACTGTTTTGCCATTTGCAGCGCATGTGTGTCGAAACAAGCTAGCAGCGCTAACGTGGTAATGTATTGATTTTACTTCCTGACTGAACAAATGTTGAACGAACAACACCATTTGGAGGGAGCAATAGAGTATTGTGTTTGCTTTGCCAAGTTCATACCACTACTGTTCAATACTATATGCCGAGCCGTCATTTGGAGGCTGCAAGACTTTCGTAAAGCGCAAAAAGAACGATCAAGTGTATCAAGTAGAATCGCCTCTTTCCGTAGTTCATATCGCACTCGACAGACATTGGTGTTAATGGAGATACAAAACCTATCTAGGCCTTGAAGTCCCCACAGCAATTGATAGGAATGGTAGATATTCTACACAGTAGTGTTTAATTAACAATGTATTTAGGATAAGAGAAAAGTTGATAATATAATCGTAACAAATAGAGATTTTGCGATGTATTTGCACAATATAAACACCATTTATCGTTGGCATCGTTGACAACGCAAGTCTTTCACCAATTTCCAACCAGCAAATTAATATCATAAAAGCAAGCCTCATTATTAATAATAAAAACAGAACGAAACTGCGTGCTTAGGTTTTCTAAAATCTTTTAGTTGTGCGGTCATAAATCCAATCACTGCATAACCACCTTCAAAACATAATCACATAATCACACGAACCGCGTAAGCACGGATATGTACTAAAAAGCCGACCTGCTGTACTCAGGCTTGAACTCCGACTCAACCACGGCGACATGGTGACGCCATAAGATTTGTGATCGAAGATGTGTACCCAATGCGATTCAACTACAAGCAATTCAAAATGCACTGACAACTACTAAACGTGAATGGCGAATTCGCAAATGCATCTAAGTCTTTCACAGATATCTAGTACGTATGTACTCGTAAACTTAATAAGTATTGCGTGCAGCTTGCATTGTTTACGTGATGATGTATCGATTTTACTGTTATAATAGAATGAAACTCTATGCTTAGGTTTAAGTAATGCGCTCGTGCTTGTCAACGTGGTCCTAAACCTAATCACTGCATAACCACCTTCAAAACATAATCACACGAACCGCGTAAGCACGGATATGTACTAAAAAGCCGACCTGCTGTACTCAGGTTTGAACTCCGACTCAACCACGGCGACATGGTGACGCCATAAGATTTGTGATCGAAGATGTGTACCCAATGCGATTCAACTACAAGCAATTCAAAATGCACTGACAACTACTAAACGTGAATGGCGAACTCGCAAATGCATCTACGTCTTTCACGTATATCTGATTTATATGTATTGGTATGCTTATTGCAATCGGTATCGTGATTAACAGGACTCGATACAATCGGACGGATTCATCATTTTACCGCGACGAAGTCCCTCCCAGCTGTAAGCAATGAAACACTAGAACGATTGAAAAACCGGCTTCCACTGGTCCAATTTCCATGCATCATTTACTAAAGCCGTGCGTTGCCCGGGGAAGCTCTGGATTTTCATACTCGGACACACATGATTCTAAATGTTACCAAAGAGTTTATCACACTACCTCAACTATTAATCATTAACCACAACAAAGCTTTCATATGATCACAAACCGTGAGCCACATGCAATGACTGATGCACCAAAGGTGATATTCCGCCTGCGGTGACCCTCGTCGCTGTGCTCCTCGGGGTCGGGCTTCTGCCTCCGCAAAATAGATAGTACCTCCTCCCAGAGCTAAGCCCTCCGCGCTACGCGCCGTCCCCTGACAGACCTCCGCTGCGGAGGTCACATGCTGATTATGACAGCTGTAGCAAACACCTTGGAACGGTACTGCATTTTGTCGGGGCGCGTTCGTGATCGGCAGCACGTTGTTCCTGTTTACGATCTGTGTACCAGCTGCAACAGTGATGCCATAATATTTACACTGAGGACGACATGGGGTTCGTCCGTCCACCACTGCGGAATGGTAGTTAGGCTTCAGAAGCGTGCCCGAGGCGACCCAGCATACACCACAGGCCTTGCATGGCGATCTGCTTTGCTTGATTGTTTGAATGTTGTTTGAAGCTCGAGCCTGGAGTACGAAATATGCTATAGCATAGGATGACACTCGTGATGTTGACCCTAGCCGACACAGGCAACATTCACAATTTTAATAAACTGACTTCAGGGTATGTGGTATCGAAGGTAAATTTACTTGGCCACAGCCGGATTTCCAACGCCACTGTAAGTTCTCATTGAGACAAGGAGGGAATAGCTCGATTTTGGCCGAGTTCGACGATCCGAGAGTCGTTTATAACAGGTCAATCTAAGTATAGAGGTTTTGAGAACTGAGTTAGTATAGAGAACTAGTGCTCTGGGCATCCGCTACGCGGATGCTTTGTTTGACTTTTATAAGGACACGTGATTTGATCTGTAATTAACACTTTTTTTTTCGGAGATTGGCAAAACAAAAGGCACAATATAATAACTACGTCAATAATGGCCAGAGAATAATTGGATGTATTCGCGAGCACATTAGTACTGATATTGCCGTTCTATTAGCCTTTTCAGTAGGCAATCCGCAGAACCAACTATCCGCCAGGTTACAATAACATCGGTTTTGTTTTGATCGGAAAAGTAAAAGCTCTTCTATTAACTCACGAAATCTCTAAGGTTGGATTAGAGTTGATACGTGAAATGATCGCTTTTAACCACATACATATAAGAATATGCAAAAATGTATATTTGGAATGTGGTGGATCTCTCGAAGAATGCTTATAAAACTGGTGACCTTGCCATATTTTACATTTTCACACAGACTGCAGACTTCGCATTAGTAACTGCAATTAATCAACTAAATACGACAATTTCATATCATAGCTTGTGTTCCTCCTTCTGGGTAAGAGCAACTCCATACCTCCAACTGCAATAGTTTATAGCAGTGAATTCAAAACGGTGCAAGCAGACACTGAAATCACTGGGCATTGATGTAAAGCTGTTAAATACCATTGCGTAGACAATCTAGATAGTATTTTGCTGCTAATTCGGTTTAAGTTCATTTAGTTACGTATGCTTAATACTTCAGAGATATCTTGGTTTCCGTCAGTTGTGGTAGCTCTTCGCATTGAATATCATAGCGCGAATATAATACGACTGATAAGGCTGTCTTAAGCATATATACCTTCTGCCCATATTCATCCACCTAACTGACTCTTCATAAAAATACATATACCTGTTTGCTATCCAAGCAGGGTATTTATATTTAACAGGCTGTGCCTGTAAGAAGAGGAGTGTTCACCCCTTCCATACTGAAATTTAGTATAAATGTAGCCATGCATCAGAAATTTGGCTCGAAAATTAATAAAGGCGATCCTAGCATAGTCACCCGAATATCTAAAAATCCCGGCTAGCGCATGACTGTAACGATTCGAGTCTCTAAAGCAAGACTATGATACTCTACCTGCCGTAAGCCAATTATTGTTGTGGCTATCGGGGCCTAACGGGCTGGTTGGTCGTTTTGCGATTGTACTTCAAATCTGGACGAATAGTAGTGGTACTGACCTGATTCCATACTTTAATCAAGTAACATTTTTTAAGACTTTTCCTAGGTGGATCTCGATCGATGGTGAATGACATCCGTCCCGCAAACTTTACTCAAATTCTAAAAATGAAGCTTAAGGTCGAATCGACGTTTAGTTGGCTTGAAAATCGGCAAGTTGAGCTTTCCAACTATATGCTGCAGTGCGATAGGGTGTAAATATCCGATTCAACCGGAATTAGGGAAAATTCCCGACCGACCGATCTTCCACCATTATGGCCTCTTCTTACAGGCACGGCCTGTTAATAGACAAATTTTGTTTTTTGGTGAACTACTGTATTTCTAAAGTCAACACTAAATATCGATTAGAAGTCAACAGGCTGCTCTAAGCTACTTTTTAGACTGTGTGTTAAATTTACCGTCAAAGTTGGTACTGGCACTTTGTTCTAAATCTCCGATATTGTGGTTTTGGTGTAAGTTTCTTCCGCGAATAGGCCTTATCTCCCTCAACATCATTGGGCTCCCAAGCCCAAGCGATTTCAAGAAAGAAATCATAAGTAGAGGACCTCCTTACCACTACTATTACTCTACGCGCTCTCTTGATAAACCTGGGCAAACAACTTAATGCATTAGCAGTAACTACTTCACGACGGAACCTGGCAAGCAGCACATCTAATACAATAGATCTAATTCTCAAACTGGTTTCTATTTGTATGTGTTGATTTCATATTTGTTTGGATTTTACGATACGTCGAACATTGATAAAACATATGGCATTTTTAACTGTAATGCCCTGCCTTTTATTGATGTTGTGTGATAGTGCTTATGTGATTTGATAGGATGCTAAAGGGAAGTAAAATGAAAAAGAAAGGGTAACGAAAATATGCAAAGCGAAAGGAAAAGGCTAGAAGATGATGAGCGTGACAGACATTGGTTACTCGTATAGTAGTGGTAGGATGTTACTTTGGGTTCCGGTGAATTGGGTTCCATCAAGTATCAAAGTTAGTTTGGGTTTGAGTTGCCTTCTCCGAAATACTCTGGATCTAAAATCCAGAGAATTGTTAGGATTTGACGGTGTGATCGAAAGCACAGAGTGAATCACCCAAAGTTGGTGTGGTGTTCGTAGGAAACGAAGACACTGCTGGGGGAGCTGACTGTGCTCCCAGGTAGTTGCCAGTAATGTATTTCCTGGTAAGTTGAAAAGTGACTTCCGATCTAAGCGCTAACCTACTTGTTGCTGTGGCGGCGTATCTACGCTGCCGGCAATTTGGTTGGACACGGTGAATGCCATCAGCGTTGTCGTTATGTATCACCTGCATCATCATGGTTGTCGATATGCACATCGTGTCGTAGACACTGCTGTCGATATTGGATCCGACATCTTTCCCGCCATAGCTGGTACAGGCTGGATGACTATGTGTATGCCATGGGCTACACTACACTGCCCCCCCAAGCCTGCTCCAGCTTTGGAGGTGATTTTCGGGCAACTAATGAAACGCACATTTATGTACCATAGTAATGACCATGTGACCGGCTATGTAACAAGTATTACAGGTGCAACGTGTTGAAGTAGGATACGTTGAATTGTTTTGAAGTCAATATTGCATCGACCGGACTCGGAATTCGTCCACTGTAATTGCACAGTGTATGGCTACATGATAGCACAAGATAGAAAAATTTCTAAGAAAATTATTGATTGTAGCAAGAATATGAATGGAAATTCAATGAAATTAGGACAGGTGGTTCTTCCAGTACTTGCGCACTATGGCGTCTTGCTTTTGTATGTAATGGTCAAGCAGAACCTTGACTTCGGTGGCTAGAAATGTAAGCGGTTCCCATGACTCTTCTACAGACTCTAGGCCCTTCCAGCTCACTCATATCTCATCATTGATGGTAGAGCTCCAACGATGCTTCTTCATCTTGCTGATGGCCAAAATGATGCCTTGGGCGGCCACATGCTCGAGGGTTTCCTCACTAACATTAGGATTTTGCATAGAACTTCAGTCTGGATGAGTGGACGTCTATCTCCTCCCCGGTGACCAGATGGCATACCCGGAAGGAGTGTGCGTTCGCACAGACCACTATGTATGGTCCTTGCCATGTGACGAGGAGCTTGTCGCCCCTCTTCTCGTCAACTCGTGAGCGTAGAACGTAGTCGCCCGCGTCAAAGTTGACGGTGTTCTCCCCTCTTTCCTGCTTTTTGTTGAGCAGGCGTTGTTTTAGCCGTTCATTAGCGTTAGGCTGATGCATCGTATGTAGGCTTTCACGTAGCGTGGCTAAATGTTGGGAGATAGCTGCCGGCGTGCTCGGCAACTTAACTAACATCTTCGTGCTAGCGTTGTAGAACTCAGCTAGTGGCGAAGGACATGGCAGGCCAGTGAAAAGCTCTACTGGGGCTCGGTTGCCGAGCGAGGGTACAGCAGTGTGGTTTAGGCTAGATTGCACAAGGGGTACTAGATAGACCCAGCCCTGTGCAAAGGTTTTGTACTCTAGTATCATAGCACGGATCACCTGGAGAATGTCGCGATTGACGCGCTCAATCGAGCCATTGATCCACGGGCTGTATGCCAATGTGAATATTTGTTGACTTTTTCGTCTCTTTGAAAGTTCAGCACAACTTCTTCATTTTTGATGTGGCTACCGTTATCGCTGACCCTTACTGATGGGACACCGAATCGGCTGTGCCAGTCTAGAATGACCGCTATGGCCACGGCACTGTCCGCCGTGTCACAAACTACTAATTCGCAGTAATGCGTGGCGTGGTCTTTTAGCACTAGCAGATACTTACTAGTACCAAAAGACTTGCCCATAGACAGGAAATCCTAATGCATACGTCGTTCCTGTCACTGCACTCGATGGTTTCACTCCACGGCCTGTGTACCGTTCGGCCACCTTTCACATATGGGACGAGTAGACAGTTCGACACAAATGCGTGTACCACGATCCGGATGTTCAGGATGTGGGAAATTCCGCGGAGGTGGTTCACCATAGCCTGCTCTCCGCAGTGACCTTGGGCACCGCAGTGTGCAATGACACACGACCGCTGGATGAGGTCTACGCAATCACGATGTATCCAGATCCTCTTGTTGACGTGTAGAACGTGGTCACTATTGCGGGAGGCTCCTGCCGCTAGGTGTTGCCGCTGGACCGCAATGATCTCGTCCAGGGAGGGCCAGACGAATGCTTCGTCATCTAAAGGCCGGAGGACCTGCCTCGTACCTGCCTGTGACGCAGGTCGCTGCCTTGGACGTTTTTCTGGTGAACCGCTTCAGTTTGACCTTGGTAGTAGGCTGTCTGGTCCACCTGGACAAAATTCCACCCAGATATTCGCTATTCCGTCGACATGCTCGATGATTTAACGATAAGGCATTAACTTCAACGCCCATCGTAGCAACTTGCCTCGAATATGCTTCTTGATGCTCGCATGGGGAGCGAATACATGAATGAGGTTGCGGTGTTCGCAGAATAACCGGAGCGTCCGAGGTAGCATTAGGAGGTAGTCAAGTTTTTCACATGCTACTACAATGGGATAGGCATCTTTCTCAATCACAGTCCAGTTTAGCTGGGAACCCTTAAAATTGCCGCTAAGACACGTAAGCAGCTTGTGCTGCTGTTCGGCGATTGGAACTAGTTGGTCATAATCCAAAACTTGGCTCACAATTACTGACCAACCACCTTCGGATGCATCTGAGCATACTACAGTGGATGTGTCGTCATTTGGCAACGCTAGTGTGGCTGATGTGGCCAGGCGTTGTTTAGCCTTATCGAACGATACTTTTTAGCTCGCTCAAAGTGATGGATATACCAGCGGCGACTCGTTTCGTACGTTTCCCATTCTGTAGTGCAGAGTCTAATCGTTGCTGGAGGAGGTCCACAGCGCGAGCATAGTCGGCTTTGGACTCTAGCATCCAGTTAGCTGCGCATAGGAATTGCTACAAGTGGCCCGCAGTAGTCGGATACGGCATTGCCCGTAGCGTGTCAATACGTGCTGGGTCGTGTGATACTCCGTCACCACTTATTATACGCCCACACCATATGGCCACATGCCATGGGCTACACTACAGTTGGTCATTTAAGGTTTTGGTTCATACCTGACAACATTTTCACCAAACTACTGTAACAATGCGATTCACCGTCTTCCTCGCTTTGCTCGTGGTCACCTTGTTATTGTGCTACAGTATTTTCTCCGGTGGCGAAACCACTACCAATGATGTCGACTATCGCCATCTTCGCGCTGCAGCTGTTAGAAACTCAGCCAGATCGCAGGAAGATTTGCCTCTCATGTGACGGAGTTTACCCTTTTTGAAAGGGCTGTCAAGAAGGCCATGGCTGCTAACGGCAACGAGAAGGCTATCAGAGCAGCAATCAAACTTGCCGTTAATATCAAAGATCTATCCAGGACAAGTGACGAACAGATGGCCAAAATCTCGCAGATGATAGCTGAGGGTGCGAAGAAGAGCCCTAAGTCGTGGCCTCGCCTCATGAAATTCACCAAGGTCACGCTAGGCGCTGCTGTGGGTGGGTTGGCGATTTACGGTGCTTACAAGCTGCTGGTGAAAGCCAGAGCTGCGCCAGTCGCTACAACTACAACTGGATCCGCGTAGAAACCGTTAAACAGGGTTTAGTTCATTATTGGATGCTTTTGTTTAATGAATGGACGATCCAGGAATGTGGGGTTTGATGTTTTGTCACAAATTGTTTTGCTGCAACAAATGTGTTTACTCTGAAATTTATTTAGAGTTCACTTAATCTCCCTCTCATCAGGCAAGTCTATCTAATATCTCAAAATTTCTCGAAGTTTAACGCAACATAACAACCAGGTCGAAAAACTATATAGCCTCGTCGTATTTTTGCGTTTGATCTGATTGTCCTAATAAACTATCTTCAACGCTCAAGCTTGGAAAAATGTACTTGTCCACACAATAGCAGCTACCCACTCTAATATCAGAATAGGATTTTTTAGGGGTCACTAAATATATAACTGGAAACGTTGTTCTTTGACATTCACTCTGGACTAGAGTTCCGGGCGCCCGCTTCGCGGACGCTTAAACCAAGATTATTGGAACGTGGGATCGTTTCATCGTAAATACAGTCAAAATCCCGTTTTAGTTTTATTTAAACGAATTGAAGCGTTTTTTGTTATTGGGATATTTAAGCTAAAGCAAATTTTCAACTATATCCTGAACCGGTTTTAATCAATAATTGAGGGACATACTCATATGGTGTATCATCTAATCGCACCTGCGTCAGGTCTAGTTGTACTGTCGTGTAGTAGCTACATTATATGCTTCACCTTCGATGCAATATTCGCAAGTTTCCCTGAAACCGCGTCATGCATCCTAACAGCATCGCACTTCTTCCATTTATTCACCACACTCAATTGCTCAGCACATTTTAAAATTGAATGTCTTTACTGGTAGGGCATACAATCTAATAAATATGAAGGGATTTGCTCATTTCGACTTGAAAACTTATGCTGAAGCGAGCTTTATAATATTGAATCGAAGAGTATTACATCCCTTTGTTCATATCGGTTTGGTTTTATATTGTAACGGCATGAATTGAGGCTGTCAACCACTGAAAATTCAAAGGAAACAGCAAATATGGTGGGCTCAAAAAACCTACCAAAGCACCAAGTTAAAACATTATTTTAGCAATTGCAATCGGTTTTGTCGTCACTTCTTGGAGCGTAAGACGAAATGCTTGAAGACATAGCAATGACTCTGCCGCTGGGAATAACCTTGCGTGCTCTGGAAACACGTCTGAATTGAGTATGCCTCATCTTAGTTGACCCGTGTTGAGATCTCCAAATTCATGTAACGCTGTTTTCAACAGTGCTCGCCGTAAAATAATTGTATATTCGCAGGGAAAATGTTGGCCAGTAGTTAGTGGTAAACTATTTCATTGCGTGTTACGGCGCATTATTCCACTCACTAACAGCTTACTTAAAGCAGTACTGCAGTATGCTGTCAAGGATACGATGATGTACTTTGTATGCATGTTGTTCTGGCGCATTTCCAAACTTACTTGTTTAATTTTACTTGTGTTGAAGCTTTGGAAGATATACATGCAAGCATTCATATTGAATCTCAAATACGGGTCGGGAGAGGCTTTTGGAATAGGAATTTCTACCTTCTAGCATTGATGCTCGGATATTTCCATCGCTAGCACCGGAAGTGCATCCACACCTCAGCTGAGAGGTCAATAATACGATTTTATTTCATCTACGGTGTGTTGCTATTCTGACACCTTTTGAATTGCACTTGGAGCACTGCTGGAATCAGCTGAGCGTAACTGATAGATGTGCAACTACTTACTCGTATTTATTGAGCTCCGTTCAGTGCGATTTGAATGACTCTGACACTAAGTAAATATTTATCTGAGTGAACTCTATCACGAATTAAAGTGGACGATCACATTGACCAACTACGGATGTTTGTCTAGTAGCTTTATAACCGCGCATTTCCAGCATTGATCTACATTAATAGCGATAGAAATGATGCAGCGTACACTGACATCAACAGGTGGTCGTCTACAAAAGAATCTTAGCCAGAAGGAGTTATCTACATTGCAGAACCGAATTTGTTAATAAACTTTCCTTACTTTGGTGAAGACGCAGCAATCAACGCCTGCGGTTTGGGGGTCAGCTGCCGACTCCAATACCCAGCTGTACACATTTTGCCAATACGCCGTGCTAATGAGATTTTATGGGTCTTGTATTCGACTTTATATTTTTAATGTGTAATTAAACAGTATTCTACATTTAGTAGTCTAAACAACATGTTAAAACTCGCGGTCATGATTAATGTGACCCACCTGAAATTAATATCGTATCTAATCGAGTTAATCGTACCTATCCGAGTATATTTTCGAATTTTAGCCAATCAAAATTTTGTGACCTCCTGCGCGGACCACGGACGGACAGACGGACAGACATTTTGTCGTTTTAAAGATAGTGAATTCGAGGAACGTGGTATGTGTCGGCAGATTATGGTCAAGCTCAGGCTGCCGTGGGGTGTCAGCATCCGATCTGTCGAATAGCAGCTAACTGAGGGTACCTCGCTGCCTATGAAGGAGGCAAAGGTGATCTAAGGCACGCGGCAAGAGTTTCTAGTGATCGACGGCACGCGCCCATCACTCTGCATGAACTAAAGCACACTAGGGATGCACCTAGGAAGGGGTTGTAATCAGTCGTAGTTTGCTTTCTCTACCTGAATAACTTTGCTCATTAATCAATTTTCCTCTTGGAACAAGACCCCGAGTATTCGCGACAAAGCTAGCTTTGCACTATTCGAAGAGTTAGTATTTTTATCCCGGACACCGCTGTCCGTTTTTGTGGCACGCGTTTTGACCGAGGGTTCCATAAGCGTACCGAGTTTGGTTGTCTAAGTACGAAACAACTAAGGTTGTCTTAAGTTCGGTTGAAGTGGACTTCAAGTATGCCTGGCTTTACGGTGGACTCGGACAGTGATGTGGAGATGACGGTTCCGCAGTCGATCGTTGAGTTGATCCGGGCCCCGGAACGGCGCAGCTAGGAGCGCGCTGCGCTCATTGAATGGCTCCGTGAGTGGGAACGCTACGTGGAGAAGATTTGTCATCACTGTGGTGTTACCAACGAGACGTTTGAGAGCGTCGGGGCCACCGTCAAGAACTCGGTGAGGCCCAAGACGCTTAGGAACATGGCTGCCTACGTGCTGAAACAGCCACTATCCGCGGTCACCGACACTGACATCTTGAAGGTCGTGCAGGACCGCTGCCGCACGCTCGAAAACGAGTTTGTGCCTGATGTCACGTCTCTGTTCCCTCAATAGCTGAAGATAGATCTGTCTATTGACGACTGTGATGCCTGAATCTTCCGATACTATGAAGAATTGAACGGAATCGTGGACGCCAATGGTCTACAAGGCTTGATTGGCACCGGGAATGAGTCTGACGCTAGCTACAAAAGTCGATTGAAGGCTCGTTACCGTTTATTGGTCGACGGTCTGCAGCCTCTGGTCCTCAAGGCTCAGATCACTCGATTGATCGATTTAGAGAAGAGAACCTGCAAATCTGACGATGTTGCCCTCTTTGACCTGATATTGGAACATGCTAAGGTACAGCAGCGATTCCACCCCATGTCGCAAGACAATGCTAAGAAAGGGGATTCCAAATCAGAACAGAAGCCACCACGAGCTGGGCCCACCAAGCCAGCACCAGCAGCACCGACACGAAGTTCGCCTCCGGCGGCCTCGCCGCCTCCAGCACAAGTCGGGCTTCACGCCCCTCGCGCCTTCCCCCGCAGGACGGATGTCTGGTTCTCAAAGGGCCGCGCTGGCTGAGGGATTACCTGACTGCCAACAAGGCCCAGAGAGTCGAAGCACGTGAACGCTTCCGTGAGGCTAAGGAGAGGCGGCCTAACACTATCCGACCAAAGGCTGCCAGGTATGAGTTGCCTGCAGGTTCCGTCCGAATCAATGGCATCGTGGAGGTGCCATACAGCACGGATGCTGGAGCTGATAAGAGCATAATTCCCCAAGATATATTGAACTTGCTCTTGGCTTTATGGCTTTGGAAATGGCGGACGGACAACGTTCGGTGTGTGAGCATGAAGTACTACTGAACCTCGAGTTGGTCACTATTGCGGGGCCAGTCTCGATCTGCTCTGTGCCATGTTTGATTTTGGCTGGAGAAGGTGAAGAATTTGTTTTGGGGCGGGATGCTCTAAACGGATTAGGCATTGACATTAATCGCCAACTGGCACAACTAGCTGGTCAGCCTCTTCTTGATGCAGAGGAGGACGAGTTTCCTGCTGGTGATGATTTACCTAATGAGCTGAATTTGCATGATCCGAAAGAGCATATTGACCGATTGGCTGCTCAGCCTCGGAGGGTCGCAAATATGCACTGCTCCTGGCTAACTTTGTACGTGAGTACGTGCAGAATCTGGTTGCTAACGGTTTGGTTTTGAAATATAATGTGTCCAGGTGGACGTACACCAAAGACGGAAAATCATCTAAGCACTACCAGACAAAGTGTCGGTTAGTTATATGCAACTCCGTTACAGTTGGAGCATTGGTCACCCATACTGATAAGTTGGTACCATATTTATTAAATATGAAGCTAAGTTTGGTTGGTATTAAAGTGCTCGTATCATTGTTATTATAATTGGTGGGTAACGGTGCCGCATGGTTTCAATTTTTTCTTGATACGGTTAATGTTACTTACAAAACCCTTCATTCATCGCAATCATTTGAGCTCTTCAAGGTGATGTGTCTCATTGAGGGCTACATTGTTGGGAATGAAACACTACAAGTACTTCATTTTGAGTCGTTTCGACAAGAGCAAATAACATATGGATTTTACTCTTCTCGCGGCAACGTAGACTGAAGAGTGCTGGGGCATTTCGGCACCATTGGCAGTGAAGCGATAATCAATTTTGTCAGTGTAAGATCATGGTACTTTAAGACTTTGTCTCCTGTCAGTGCACATACGAGTTTTCAAGCAAGTAAGTCTGTAAATTAAGGGTTTTCAATTGTGCAGCAGCAAGCGGAATTGTTTTTGGCAGCTCTTCGGCAAAATTGTTTTGACCAATCAAAACAAGACTAATTGTCGGCCCCGAGGCAGTAATAAAAATTTGCAGCAAGAAGGTTTTTTTAGGTTCTCCAAGAAGGTGCCACGCCTCTCCACGAAGCAGCGAGAACTAAGGCAGATTCGGAGCATCTTGGCGAAGGGGGAGACCGCAGCAACCTCTCGCGATCTGCTTAGTGATGCAGACTCAGAGGAGGACGAACGTGACGAGTACTGGCTCCTCGAATACGAACAAGTGCTGAACGCGCGCTACACAGGTCGCTCGTCGAACTACAGGAAACGCAAGAGCCGCTGGATAAAGGTGTTGTACAACACGGAGCACACGAACGATATCGAGTTTGTTTGTGATATTACCAGTGGTAAGCCAGTCAATGAGCACGCTTATTGGACTGACGTCAGGTGTAGGTCCGTCGTTATGCCACTAGACTCTCTTTTCCACGGCAATCGTCGGCTTAGAACTTATCCTAATGATGGCGTTGTAGCAACGTTTGCTACAAGCGAATACAGCAAATAAAGATGAAGCTCCAAATGATGTTAGCATCATGGAAGCACAGGCAGTGTGAACAACGCGCGTGCACTTGTCTTTACCGCATTTTTGGAGAACAGCCTCTTCATCGCACTTGGGGACCTTCTTGCAGTCCTTCCAGCGGCATATACCGGCCCGAATTTGGCTATCTTCTGGAACGTCCACAGCAGTCTCGGGATCGACGTTTTCATTTTCTGACGAAATAGCTCCTGCCGATGCCATTTGTGCGCGCACTACCGTGCTCACCTACTGCCCCGTCTTGATGTGCCGCTAGCGATCTTCTCTCTAAAAAAATGACTTGCTGCTGCCGCTCAATAAGCACCGATGTTTTGGCAGATAGCGAAAAGCACTTTGGACCAATCAGGAGGCAGACAAAAATTATAAAGTTGCTGCCAAAAAAATTACGCTTGCTGCTGCACAATTGAAAACCCCTATTATTCTCTGAAATTTATTTTAGAGTTATGGGGTGATCTGACTCCCCCTCTGATTTTCTTCTTTTGCCTAATCCTTTTGAAAGCATTTCCTTTGTTTATGTTGCATTTGAAAGGTTTGCTTACAAAGGTCAAGTTAATCAAAAGTACCAAGAAGTCTATAAATCTGATACCCTGGCTAAAGCATAAATTTTACGTGATGTTACCTGTGTCGGCTACGGGCAACATCCACGGTAAATTATATTGAAATTTATTGCTATTTGAGGTTGCTCGAAGCACTGAGATCATCAATATGCTGCGCCTCACAGTGTTGGTTTAGTAGGAAACAAAACTCATTAAACTGCTAATTAATCATATTGATCCGAACCAATTAGCTTACTAAAACCAGTAGATTGCTGGATATGAACAGAGGTTAGCAGTGTCAAGTAACTGCTACGTCTACTGTAGACGCATGTAATGCGGATACACAACATAGAAGTGCACGTTATCGTATTAAAAAGATGATAAACGTTTAGTGTCCTACGACCGTAAGCAATTTGCTTAGCATAATCCTGTAAACTTTCGTAGTCGAAACAGATGTCGACTTGGGCAAAAGATTTACCGCCATCATCTTCGTCATCGCAAGTGACATTATCTCTAGACCAACGCTCAGCATCACATTCTATGAACGGATCGACTTCATCGTGACTTTTCTCGTACTCTCTCAAGTCTTGACGTGTCGACTGGTCAAACACCACATCAGGGATTATATCTCGAGCCTGAACTTAGAGTAGACGAATACGAGTTTGAATACGTTCTCCTACAAAAAGCAGCTTTTCGCAGTTTGGAGTGGACAAATTTGTGAACGCTTCAGCTTCTTTCTACAGCAGCAGAAGATATCGGCATTGTGAAAAATTTTGCGCACTATTTCGAAAACAATTAGGTGCTTCAATCAATTTTCCTTACCACTCGAGCGGTGCCGTGCGGCCATAGATATGTAGTCGCTCTTGCTGGATATTAACTTTGCATTATCATACTGTTGCGAAAACCCGGCCCGAAGGAAAAAAATGATTAATGAGCAAAGTTATTCAGGTAGAGAAAGCAAACTACGACTGATTACAACCCCTTCCTAGGTGCATCCCTAGTGTGCTTTAGTTCATGCAGGGTGATGGGCGCGTGCCGTCGATCACTAGAAACTCTTGCCGCGTGCCTTAGATCACCTTTGCCTCCTTCATAGGCAGCGAGGCACACCCAGTTAGCTGCTATTCGACAAATCGGATGCCGACACCCCACAGCAGCCTGAGCTTGACCATAATCTGCCGGCATTGCCCCCAAAGCTCTGTGATGCAAGGTGCGTTATTCAATCTGCTCGCGCAGATCGTCGTCGTCACAGGCATTGATATACGCCTTAACCTTGACAGGGACATCCTGAACCAGAACTGCCAATGGCTCCCATGCCTCTCCAATGGCTTGTAGACCCATCCATTGAGCACAGAGTTCCCAGCGACTCAGAGTTTTGTTAAAGCGGTGATTAAGGATAGCTTCCACGCCAAGCACCATTCATTGACGCGATACTAATTCCAGCAGTTCTTCAGTCTGGTTCAGTTCCGAATCCGCGTAGAATTTTAAGCGGGATGAATGCACGTCGTACGCTCGCCCTGAAATGAGGTGCTGGATCTTGAATGAGTGCGGCTTTGCTTCAATTATCTTGAATGGCCCGACCCACTACCCCAGAAGCTTGTTATCCAGAAGACGCTGATCACCGCGTGACCAAAGTACATAATCCCCAACGTCGAAGTTTGCAACTGAGCCCTGTGGACTGCCATATCTAGCAGGCGTCTGCGCTCCTTCTGGTCTAAAACGTCTTTGTACATGCCCTGTATGGATCGACGCAATGCATCCAGCTGCTCGTCGACGACATCGAGCTTTATTTCTCGAACAGAATCAGCGTCGTCGCGACGGCCAGCCATTGCATCCAACTGAGACGAAGTTGGAAGTCCTGTGAATAATTCAACAGGCGAGTGACTTCCAAGTGATTGTAGAGGTGTGTGGTTCAAGTTCTCCTGCAGCACCGGTAGGAGATAAGGCCACTAACGAAAGTCGAGATCGTACTCCAGCAGGAGAACTCGCAGCACTTGCGAACGTCTTAATTAAGTCTCTCCACCGTCCCGTTGAGCCTAGGGAGTAGACCGGCAAGAATTCTTGCTCAATTTTCATCCGTGCGCAACGATGTTTGACTGTTTCGTTCTGAAAGTGACTTCCTTGATCTGACACAAACGCCTCAGGAACGCGAAATCTAGCATACCACATCGAGAGCAATTCGGCTGCGACATCGGCCGTGGGTGTACTGAACGGGGATATTTCACAATAATGTGTTAGCTCGTCTTTGGCAACCAATAGGTAGTTCGTGCCACCATAGCCACTGCCAAGTGAAAATAAGTCCCAATGCAGCGCCTCTTTTCGACTCATTGC
This sequence comes from Phytophthora palmivora, assembly GCA_008079305.1. Taxonomy (NCBI): domain Eukaryota; phylum Oomycota; class Peronosporomycetes; order Peronosporales; family Peronosporaceae; genus Phytophthora; species Phytophthora palmivora. Next base: position 142,890 of record VOQZ01002213.1, read on the forward strand.
CCTGTGACTAGGTCCGTATGGCCGGGGAATAATTCGTGGGCCTTTGACGTGCTTGCAAAGCAAGCATTCGCGAATAAATGCAGATACTTTCTCAGTGATTCGAGCAAGCCAGAAGTGTCGCTGCAGCGATGTGATCATCGGTTCCTGGCCTCGGTGGCCCTGTGCACCAGTGTGAGCCACCACGAAAATCCGTGCGAGAAGCTCTCTAGCCCCATTCGGGATCTAGAAACGGTCCTCTGCTCTCACGAGACCGTCCCTCCCTTCAGAGTGATTCGCAGACGCGAGTTTTCGGGACCGGCGGTGTGTTGCGCCTCACGAATGTCATCCAGGGTGGGAAATACAATCGTAACATCGAACATTGGGCGGAGGGGAGAAATTGCTGCCAGTGGAGCAGCGCGTTGACTACGCGTATGTACAGCAGCACGAACTACCTCACGCGTGTGCCAGCGGGATATGATATCGGTCCAAATGTTATTTTCGCCAGTAATGTGCTCGATCGTGTAGCGCAGCCCACAAAGCCGCATGGCCCAGCGTTGGAAACGATCTCTAACATGCTTGTTGAAAGCATCGTGGGGCGCGAAAAAATACCAAGTTGGCATGGTCACAATACAATCGGAATCCTCTTGATATATTCCAGATCCTGGCACGCCTTCATGATCGGGTAAGCCTCCTTTTCAACTATGGCCCAATTGAGCTCATTGTACTTAAACATTCCACCTTTGAAAATTATCATCTGATGTTGCTGTTTGGCGACAGGAAGCCCAGGACCCCACTTGACAACCTGGGTCACAACGATCAAATATCCGGAGAGACTAGCATCCGTAAAACTAACAGTTCGGCATCCAGATCAGGCGACACCATAAGGGCCGAGTCACGGACAAGCGCTAGCATCGCCTCGTAGGCAGCTTGTTCAGGTGCTGTCCACACAGTAGTGACATTTAACGCATTCCGACTGCGTCCGCCAACGCGCTTCTTCTCCACTCTCAGCTTCTGTTGGAGCGGGGCGATCATACGAGCATAGTCCGGTAGTGAATCTTGGAGCCAATTGGTGGCGCAAATAAAATACTACAGATCAGCTAATGGCGCAGGTAACGGAAGCGTCGATAGCGCATCCACGCGATTGGGGTCATGGCGGATACCTGCGCCTGAGAATAAATGTTCGCACCAAAGTACTTCCATCTTGAACACGGAGCAATTCGAGATATTCAGCTTCATTTCGGCCGCAGCCACCAGGGAGAAGAAGTGGCCCAGCACCTCGACGAACTCACTCACCATCGGCGCAAACTAAATAACATCATCGACCCACACTAGGGCCGAATGAGGAATTATTAGAGCCGGTAAGCGTTGCATCTCACCTTGGAAGTACAGAGCTGAGTCAGTTGCTCCTTGTGGGACTCTGTTTGGCGGGAACACGTCATCCTCAGTAATGAACGAAAATATCTCCCTGCTCTCTTCATGCAACGGCAGCTGCCGAAATTCTTGGGTGAAGTCGAATGACCCAAAGACTTTCTTGTCTGTGAAGGCATCGGGCGTGGTCGCATTGGTTGCCATCGATCCGGCGATGGGAATAGTAACTCGGTTCACTGGCCTATAGTCAATGGTTATACGAAACTTGTCTCGAGACCCAGGCTTGCTCACAGGGACTACAGCAGACGCCACACCAAGGCTTCATTTCAAGAATACGTATTGGTAGAAATATGTCTTTCTACGAATTAGAGTCATGGAACACTACCAACCACACATTGGCAGTCCCTTACATTTACGTTAGCAGTTTTAGGAGGAAAACTCAGTTAATAGAAACATATATACACAGTTCTCAATTTTACAGTAAGCTACCAAACATTTACTTAGATCTAGCTATACTTACGAGTCAGAAGTATAGTAAGGTTACGTTTAAGTAACCTTCGCTTCCTCATACACGTACACACACGTGTACGCTAGGTAGTGAACCAAGTAGGCCTACTACACTATCAGTTATCATTTGTCTAAAAATTAGATTCGGAACTTCTCAGTATGCTGCCACGGTCTTATCTAAATATACGAGTTTGTGGTGAAACCACCAAATCGTGGTTTTCTGACACGCGAGAACGGTTGCATTCCTAGGGTGCCAACTACAGTAACCAACGGATACGCAAACGCCACGCAGATCATTCTTCATTCTACTGCCTGCAGCACACTTTCCATCCCACCATTCCCGGTTACCTCAGGACGGGATATCATCAACGTTCCAAACACAGCAGTGTTTTCCCAAGATGTGACCGAAGCGCTGAAGAAAAAGACGTACGGTAAATCACGACGATCAGGCAAGGTCGTAAAAAGAAGAAACCAAGTCAATACGTATAAAGTGGTTTGAGGTGGTAATAAAGTTATGCACGCACATGGTTGCATCCCCCACGACCAAGTGTCACATTTCGAATGGCCACAAAGCGCTGCATTAGTACCAGCAATTCACAGGAGCTGACAACCCTCGAGTGACTTGACCAAGGGAAAATCTGAACGTTGTAGCAGCAGCGTGCAGCGTGAACCCTGCTACCGTTTGTCGCTGGGAAAATCCGCACAAGGCCATTCAAGTGCTCAGCTAAATCGAGCCTATATCAGCGAGAAGAGGCAGACCTCTCTATCTCTCTTGAAACAGAGTGAAGGTCTGGTGCTCGTGTGGTTTGAACCTTTATACATACCAGCAGCTGACATGGAGGTGAAGGCTTTTGACTTGGATTAAACATATGCGCTGTACTATTTTCTACCGTGTGACTACTGCGTGTATCCGCTATGGGGTAGGCTACTTCGACCCAGTCTACATCACTACACGTACTCGTGACATAGTCAAGAAATTCGTATTTCGCTCTCTTCGGCGCAATCGCCTAACCTATCGTCGTATTAACATCATGGTAACGTTGCACGCGGGGAAACGAATATTGTGGTGAATCGCTTTGCGGCAGCAACAGTTCACGTAATTGAAAGCGAGGAACACCTTCCATCGGAAAGTGATGTTGTCAGGTGCAGCTTCGTCTATAATATGGACCAAATGTCTGTCTGATTAGACATGAGCCCCAAAACCACAATTGAATTTACTAGTGCGCAATCAGTTGATGTTGTTCAGTGTAAGTTAAAATCGTTGTGTTAATGTTGCTAGATATTTGCTAACTAAGTATGAGTACGTGCTCAATTTGTAGCTACCACTACGGACTCGTTTAGGACGTCCGCTTCCTGTGTGCGTCTGCTACTGGGAAGGGGATAAGACTGCTCATCCTGTTCGCTGACGTTCACGGCGCCGACGTGCACGACGATCTTTGCGCAGAGCGGTCGCTCTTCGGCTGGGACAAGGCATATTTTACTGTACAACCCAAGGCTTATTGCGATCAGCGAGTGATGCAAGAATGGATAGATAAGATTTGGAGTCCTGGTGTACAATGGCCTACTGTTTTAGTATTAGATAGTTTAAAGGCGCACATGCCAAGGTGGTTTATGTTCCTCCTGGAACAACCGGGATATCACAGCCAATGGACGTCGCAGTTATGAAAACGACTAGGATCTGAAGTATGACATACTTCTGGAGGTGCATGATGCGCCGATGAGTGACCATCTTGGCCGAGAGAAGACCTTCCAAATGGTCTCTCAGACATTTGGGTGGCCCTGCATGTATAATTGTGTGGTACGCTATGTCAAGACATGTGAAACATGTCTGAAGGTGAAGCCTTCGGACCACGCATCGGCTCTACTACAGCGCCTACGTGTACCAGCGGGTTGCTGGAAGTCGATGAGTCTCGACTTCGTCTTCGGTCTGCCGGTCAATGGCAACGAAAACACCGGTATCTCGGTGTTTGTGTGCCGTTTGAGTAAGATGGTGCATCTTGCTCCGGTACGTGACAAGGTAACCGGGAAACAGGCTACACAGCTGTTCCTCGATAGCGTGTTTCGCTATCATGGTCTGCCAGAGACCATAGTCTCGGATAGAGACCCGTGCTTTACGGGGGCGTTCTGGAACACCCTGTTCAAGCTACTGGGAATTAAGTTGATGATGGCAACTGCGGATCATCCACAGACGGGTGGTCAGACAAAGCGCGTCAACCGCGTGCTCGAAGATACTCTGCGCAGTATCTGTGCGGAAGCACCTCGGTCCTGGTCGGCCCAGCTGCCTATGGTTGGGTTTGCACTCAACAACGCGGTACACGCATCAACGGGGTTACCCCATTCTACTTGAATGGGCTACGACACCCCCAGGTGCCGCTAATCTTGCGGGGAGGCACCGATGCCTCCGTCGTAAGTGGGGAGAGGATCGGAAAGCCTTTTCCTCCCAGGTCTCGATCGAGCCAGAGTCTTTAAAAAGACAAATGCCGTAGTTTTTGGACGACAGGCTGACGTTAATTAGCCGGATTAGAGATGCAATGGCATCGGCCCAAGATAGACAAAAGGAGTACTCAGATAAACATGCAAGAGGAAACTTAAATGTTTTCGAGGAAGGTGAATTGGTCTTATTAGACGCTAAAAAACTACCGCTAAAGGTGGTTAGCTCTGTAGAGAGCAACAAGTTGAAGCACCGCTTCATCGGACCCTTTGCGGCCCTGGCCAGACATGGCACGGCATACACCATTGACCCCCCGAAGTCAATGGCGATGCACCCGATGTACTACGAGAGGAGTCTTAAGCGTATCGCGATCCGCTGTGGCCTTCTCCTCGGACGGAGGAAGACGTAGGTGAGAGCTCATCTCCTCGAAACGAGGCTGAAACCTCTGGACAACTGGAGCTGCCGGTGTTGGAGTCTGTGAATGATAAACAGACAGGTACCCACGCGAGTCATACGAAGGGTATGACGGTACCGAATGGGAAGAGCTTGGGTAAGAGCTGTACCCATAAGTCGAGGGGTACGAATACCCCTGCGGCTCATAAGAGGGCATCCGACCATGCACCTCATGGCTTAGAACGTCTAAGCCTCGACGGAGCTCCTTCACGGCAGCAGCCGGAGCTCGGCGGTCAACGCGCCCATGGAGCTCATGAGTCTCACGACCAAGAGCGTCCAAGTCCTGACGAAGGACCTCAAGGGCACCCGGCTTGCCAGCCGGAGAGGCAACCTGACCACCAGGTCCAAGCCCAAGGGCTATCTCGATCGCGTAAACACGATCTCGAAGCTGACGGACCTCGTCGCTTAACAGGGACCCCGCAGAGTCCCGACCCGAAGATGAGGGTCCAGAAGGATAAGGCTGAGAAGGAGCCTCGTACTCAAACGCGTGCGAGAGCTCCTCCTGCCCTCCTTGATCGGAACGGCGAGCTCCACTACCATAGGGAGCGGGTCGTCCAAGAGCGGCGGCGCTTTGGGAAGCTCCAGCTGCTAGTGAAGTGACGGGGTTACCCCTCGTCACAGAACTCGAGGGAGCCGGAAGACCGGCTCCGGGTTGACTGCCCGAAGGCTGTTGAGATTTGGGATCAACAGCCGGGGCGTAAGTAGTCCGCGGCTTCTTAGCCGCCTTACAGTGTACGGTCCCAGGGTTGACGGAACCGTACCCGCGCTCGTCTTGAGCGCTGGACTTAGACTGCTGTCTAAGTCCCTCCATGACGGAGTGGAGTTGCCGCTTAGCAATTAAGTGGGCAAACTCGATGCGAAGATCGCGCTGGTCCAAGACATAGGACAGCAAACGATCTTCCCGGAGTTCTTTAAACTCCTGAACTGTAAAGTTCTTCAGAGAAACTCATCTCCAGAACAGGGCTTCTGCCTGGGTCTGGATTATGGTATTCTTGGGCTGTACCCAAGGGTACCCCCACACGGGGAAGAACCCACCACGGTCTTCCAGGTTCTTGCGGAGACTGGTGAATTCCTTAAGAGGAATTCGGTGTGGTGCAAGCAGCACACACCTAGCGGCCTCAATGTCGTTGACAAAGAGTGGTTCATCTTGAACCAAGGCACGCTCATAGGCGCCACGCGAAGTGCGCCCATGGTTAAGACCACGAGGGGCCTTGAGGTGCTCCAGAAACATGGGAGACCCAGACCCCGCATCCGGTGGGTAGTATCCGCGAGGATACAACGGCGTGGGAGGCGCAGGAGCGCCTTGCAGTTGAGCAGCTTGATAGCGCTCCTGCTGCTCATCGAGATCATTAGAGATTTCTTGGGGCTCGGTGACAGCTCCCTCCTCTTCTGCCTCATCCGAAGAGGAGTCGAATAGACTGTGGTAGTCTTTCGAGAAACTAGACTCCCGAGAAGGAGTCTCAGGGGCCGCGCGCTTCTTAGCAGCAGCAGCACCCTCATCAGCCCGTTTTGAAGAAGCTGCTTTCGCAGCTTGGGCTCGAGCCTTACCTTCGGTTAAGGTAAGGTTCTTGGCAGGCGAGCTCGTCGAAGCTGCCTTTGCCTCTGATGATGCAGTATCCTCAACAGGAGCGTCCTGTGAAGGAGCATCCTGAGAAGGAGCATCCTGAGAAGCAGTTGGATCCTTGGTGGATCCAGGAGTGTCCCCATCAGACTCTGATCCCGTGATCATAGGGTTATCGAAAACAGGGGACTCTGCCCCAGGACCGTGGTCCCGATAGGTGAACCGAGGGTTCGGTTTATCGTCGGGCGACAAGGAGTTCAAGCGACTGCGTCGCGGGCTCTCTCCTTGTCTGGCAGCAGCAGCAGTGCGCTTACTGGTTGCCTCGGAAGCCGCCTTGCGGGCTTCCTTGAGCGAAGTGGCCTTGTCTTTCGACTTGGCCTTAGCAGTCTTTGACCTCGCGGTCTTAGACTTAGAAGGCGCCGAAGCGCCGCGGGTGCTTGCCTTCTTAGGCATCTTCGAAGAGGTTGACGTGGAAACCTCGGGCGCTTGCTGCTCGTGCAAAAAGACTGCATGAAAGCCTCAAAGCCACAACGGTGGCTCGTCGATGGACATCGACAAAGACAGGAAAGAGAGCGGCGCTCTCTTCCTTGCTCCTAATTGGTTGGGGGTGTTTCCAACCTAAGTGGGGGAGGATGTAACGGGGTTACATGAAGGGGTACCCTAGAAAGGGTGCCGCCTTTAGACGTAGATATACTTCTGTGAGTATTCGTTTAGATATTCTGTTGTGGGTGGTGTGGACCACACTACTGCCACGTAGGTCTGGTGGCTGAGGGCCAACCAATAGCATTTGACCTATTTTTTATATGCATATTAAGGTTAAATTAAAGTTAATTAGTAATTTGTATTACAGGCCAAATGGACCTAATTAACTATAAATACATCAGTCTTAAATCTACGCTAAACTGGCTATTAAGTCCCCTCAGACCAGGGACTAGTGAACTGCCGTTCACTTAGAGTTTGTATACTCTTGATAGCACGCTTCCTCAAGCAAGGTGCTCGTGTGACCCCGTCACAATTGCCGTGTAGTAAATTCTGGCTATGTTCATAAAATACATCGTACTTATGAAAGGCAATACAAATGTTAAGAACGCCAATTTCTAACATGTTGTATACAGCATTAATTTACAACTCCTTACAATCGGGCTCTGTCCGTCTGTCTGTCTGTCTGTCTGTCAATCGGCCACGCCCCTCTCTACTGGACTCAACCCCTCGGTTGGCATCTTTTTTGGAGTGCGTCTCTATAGATGTTTCACCCATCAAAGCAGCTGCACCTATCGTATTGACTTGACCGTTCTTTCCAGAAATTACAAAAGTAGCACGTCTGCGTAATTATTCGGACTTATCTGGAACGTTCTCGATTCGAACCTAATTGAACGATCTCGAACTTAATCGAAGGATCTCGAACCTAATCGAATTGTCTCGAACTTAAATGGATTTCAAATTCACATTTCGCCATTTCAAAATCGGCGCCGTCGACGACACTAGGAGCGCGAACGGCGCGGGCTCTAGAGCAGCTAAGAGGAAGCGAGCGCCGCAGAGACCTTAGGTAGGTGTAGCCACATAATTAACGTATTAATAAAGTCTTTACGGCTTTGGGAGTTCCGCCTGTTGGGAGTACTGGTATCTTCTGGGGCAACCAAGACTTAATGTGCGCGTTAGAGAGGGAAACCGGAGCCGTGCATTGGGTGAGATATCCACCACTGCACGGAGGGATGGGTATCCAAAGACGGCCATACTTCTGCTGATTATGCGCCCGGAAGACAAGCCCGTAACGGCGGAGGATGTCGACCGCTTGACGTCAGCCGAGCTTCCGGACAAGGAGACACACCCTGAGCTCTATGAAACCGTCATTTCAAATATGTTGCACGGTCCCTGTGGGCAACAAAACCCCAACTGTTCCTGCATGAAGAACGGTAAATGTTCCAAGAAATTCCCCAAACAGTTCGCAGAAGAAACGATAATGGTTGAGGATAAGTATCCTACGTACAGGAGACGTCGTCGACCTGAAGGGATTTTGAGTCACAAGGGGAAGGTGTGGGATAACGCAAAGATCAATCAGTGGGTCGTACCTTACAAACCATTCCTATCGCAGAAATATGACTGTCACATCAACGTTGAAGTATGCGCTACAAACAAGGCAGTGAAGTACATCTACAAGTACGTCTACAAGGGTTCGGATATGACGACAATAACCATTGAAGGAGAGGAAATTCAGGCGAACGAGATTCTCCAGTACTTGCTGGGTCGCTATATTTCTCTGGTAGAGGCTTGCATGCGGCTTTTCGGCTTTCCCACACAAGGTTCTTCACATGCCGTTGTGAATCTTCCTATCCACCTGGAAGGAATGAGTCTGGTCACGTATCGAGATCATGCAACGACTCCGCAGCTTCAGAACTTGGTCCGGCGAGGAGATCGAACGAAGTTGACTGCGTTTTTCAACTTGTGTACGCAAGACCCAGAAGGTACCGATGATTTGCTGTACAAGGATGTGCCTGTGAAGTACAGGTGGGATGATCGTTTGAAGCATTGGGTACCGTACAGAAGATACGTTGCTTCGCTGGGTAGATTGGTGCACGTCTCGCCACAAGACCCAGAACGGTATTATCTTAGACTTCTACTGCGCCATCGGCGATCACCCAAATCATTCGAAGATATTCGCACAGTGAATGGAGTGGTCTACGATACCTTTCACGACGCAGCACTGGCTGCAGGGTACTTGGAAATGATCAAGAGTGGGAAGAATGCTTAGCTGAGGCAGTTTCGTTAAGATGCCATCCGCTTTGCGCCAACTTTTGGGAATCATTTTGGTTTACTCGCTACCCGACCATGCCTCTGCTCTGTGGGATCGGTTAAGAAGGATTTGTCAGAAGACTTTTTCAGATCCATCCAAGAAAGAGACGCGCAAAATAACGTTGACCGTGACGAGGAAGTTAGCTGGCGCATGGCAGAGTATAAGTGCCTGATGTGGCTGGCGGACTATCTGATTTCGAACGGAAAAACGCTGAGTATATATGGCCTTCCTGGCCTTGAAACGTTCAGCAATGTTTCTGATGAAGTCGCTCGCCAGTCTGCGGATCCTATGGATATCGTCGCACAGGAGGTAGCAGCGTACGAACCGGACGACCTCGAGAGAACTGCGACGCTTGCGGATCAGATGGACGAGAACCAGAAAGACATTTTTGACCAAGTCATCGAAGCTGTTAATCACCCAGTCGGTGGACAGAAGCTGTATTTTGTGGACGGCCCGGGGGGAACTGGCAAATCGTCCTTGCTGGAGCAGATATTTGCTCATGTTCGTCTACAGAGAAAGGTGGCGATAGCAGTGGCTTCCAGTGGAATTGCAGCGACGTTGTTGACAGGAGGACACACGGCACATTCTACATTTCGGATCCCGCTTAAACTGTCTGAGTTTTCGACATGTAGCCTGTCATGGCAGAGCCAGAAGGCAGAACTGATCCGCAAGGCAAGTTTAATCATCTGGGATGAAGCTCCTATGATGCATCGAGCGCGTTTCGAAGCTGTGGATCGGTCGTTCCGGGATATTATGAAGAACGAGTTGGAGCCATTCGGAGGCAAGGTCATGGTTTTCAGTGGAGACCACCGACAGATCCTGCCTGTCTTGAAGGATGCTACTCGGGCAGAAACACTGGAGGCTTGCTTCAAGTCTTCCCCACTGTGGAGTCATTTACGACAAGTGCGTCTGACTGAGAACATGCGTGTTCAGACGGCTCCGGATCCAGCAAGCGCCGCTGAATTGGCCGAGTTTTCTGACTTTTTGCTTCAGATTGGGGGTAGATATCCAGTTAACTCCGAAATTGGTGAGAACGACATATGGCTTCCACACGACGTGTGCATTGTACCAGGCGCACGAGCGGATGATCGATGGGATGACGAAGAAACCAAAGAGAACGAAAATATGGAAGCACCGCCAAATTTCAATCTACTACCTCCAACGGAAACATCTTCTGATCGAGGTGTTGATGATCCTGACGAGGACAAGCGAAAGCAAAATGTCAACGCGCTTATTGATGCAGTGTATCCTGGTGTCGGTGACGACACTCGGCCGGATGAGTACTTCGTTGAACGAGCCATTTTGGCACCAACGAACGCAAGTGTAACGCGAATTAATGAGGTCCACTGCTATCTTGATCGCCTTCCGTGAAGTCACCCTCGACAACGCTACGTACAGCTGTCCATGCGGGAGCACAGGGGACGCGAGGTAGATCCCCACGTGGTGGATAGATTGTCCTTGGGCCTTGTTGATCGTCATCGCAAATGCCGGAACCACAGGAAACTGTTTTCGCCGAAGCTTGAACGGGAATTCCTTGTCGTCATCTTCATTGTAAAAGATGATACGCGGAATAAATACTCGCTTTCCCTTGAAAGGCCCAGACATAATCGTAGCTTCAATGCTTCGCTCACGCAGTGACACTACTCGAAGTCGTGTTCCGTTACACAACCCTGCGTCGCTGTTCAGGTTACGAATCATAATGATTAGAGTTCCAACTTTCAATACAATCCGGTGTGGTGGAATGCCGGAGAAATTCAGAGAGTTCAAGAACTCTGGCTCAAACATGTTTGGATCCGCAACACCTTCGAGACTGTCAACTGAGAGGTACTCTTTCGTTTCTCCTGAAAGACGCTCCGAGACCATGCGAAACCATCGACGAAGACGGGAACATACACACCAAGAACATTGTCTATCGGGAGATCTTCGATTTCTAAGTGCATAATTCCATATTTTCATGAATAAAATCACTTACTTTTTCTCTTTGTGGTTTTCATGTTTAAAATACTTGAACCCTGTAATATTTTCAACTTCACTGGTCTTTATTAACCTTAACCAAACTACTGGGACCAACCATGTCCAAGCGTCCGCGTAGCGGGTGCCCAGAGCGCTAGTTCAGTATCTTTAAAACGACAAAATGTCTGTCCGTCTGTCCGTCCGGTCCGCGCACGGAGGTCACAAAATTTTGATTGGCTAAAATTCGAAAATATACTCGGATAGGTACGATTGAGTCGATTAGATACGATATTAATTTCAGGTGGGTCACACCAACCATGACCGCGAGTTTTAACATGTTGTTTAGACTCTACTAAATGTAGAATACTGTTTAATTACACATTAAAATATAATCGAATACAAGACCCATAAAATTTCATTAGCACGGCGTATTGGCAAAATGTGTACAGCTGGGTATTGGAGTCGGCAGCTGACCCCCAAACCGCAGGCGTTGATTGCTGTTCTCTGGATTTTAGATCCAGAGTATTTCGGAGAAGGCTACCCGAACCCAAACTAACTTTGATACTTGATGGAACCCAATTCACCGGAACCCAAAGTAACATTCTCCATACTAACTCAGTTCATAAAACCTCTATACTTGGACTGACCTGTTATAAACGACTCTCGGATCGTCGAACTCGGCCAAAATCGAGCTATTCCCTCCTTGTCTCAATAAGAACTTACAGCGGCGTTGGAAATCCGACTGTGGCCAAGTAAATTTACCTTCGATACCATATACCCTGATGTCAGTTTGAAAAAATTGTGAATGTTGCCTGTGTCCGCTAGGGTCAACATCACGAATGTCATCCTATGCTGTAGCATATTTCGTACTCCAGGCTCGAGCTTCAAACGACATTCAAACAATCAAGCAAAGCAGATCGCCATGCAAGGCCTGTGTTGTGCTGGGTCGCCTCGGGCACGCTTCTGAAGCCTAACTACCATTCCGCGGTGGTGGACGGACGAAACCCATGTCGTCCTAAGTGTAAATATTATGGCATCACTGTTGCAGCTGGTACACAGATCGTGAACAGGAACAACGTGCTGCCGATCACGAACGGCGCCCCGACAAAATGCAGTACCGTTTCAAGGTGTTTGCTACAGCTGTCATAATCAGCATTTGACCTCCGCAGCGGAGGTCTGTCAGGGGACGGCGCGTAGCGCGGAGGGCTTAGTCCTGCAAGGAGGTACTATTTATTTAGCGGAGGACCCCGAGGAGCACAGCGAGGAGAGCCGCCGCATGCGGAATATCACCTTTGATGCATCAGTCGTTGCATGTGGCTAATGGTTTGTGATCAAATGAAAGCTTTGTTGTGGTTAATGATTATTGTACACGACATTGAACATCGGGCCAAGAATTGTAACATTTTCAAATATCAACTATAACTATTGCAATATGCATCCGTTGAATGTGCGAAATGGCTCTATTAATAGCTTAAGAATACTGAGCTAGAAGAGGCATCTTCACTTGGCAATAAGACAAACGTAGCCTTCGGTAGGATGACCGATAAGCACGAATACACCCCAGGAGAAAAGCGAATGATCGTGAGCTGCTACGAATAATTTCAAAAGATGAAGGCTCAGAAAGTTTTCCAGGGAACCAGAACACATGAGCTGGTTGCTGAATGCTTAAAATGCGCCTCAAGCACGGTTGATAGGATATTGAGTGAGTGAAAGCAGAATCCCAACACCAACTTCACGGTAGGTCGGCCTATATGAAATTTAACGGTAATAATAACAAACTTGTTTTATTTTATATTGAACATAGAACGGTGAAAATGACAGGTGGGAAAAAGAGAATATGAACTGACTGACATCGAACCAGTTATCCATCAGTTCATTGAGCGCAAAAATAAAGCCCTCCGTCCTACTACTACTACACGCGTTAGTATTTATCTGAACGAAGAGACAGGAATTTTGCGGCGAACATGATTGCAACTAAAATCCATAATATCCTGTACTTCACGCGCCGTACCATCCTACTCTACAACCGATAGAACTGATATGGGGGTTGATCAAAAACAGAATTGCTTCTGATCCTCCCAAAGATGACGTGGAGAAGGTCTGGCTGAGGTAAAGCCTGCGGAGGGGCTTGCTCTATTTAGACATGTGCAGGTGATTGAAGACGAATACCTCGTCTCACAACAAGATCTCGAGAGCAAGCTTAATGTCACTGCAAACCTTTATAATTTAATTACAAATCTCATTGACATAAGTGCATGTTTCAAAGCAAAGTGCCCTATGATGTATCTTTTGCGTTCTTCCATACGATTTCGACTCTAAACCAATCATACTTCTTATATTTGTGCGCCTATCTCGCCGAAAATCACCTCGCCTCCAGTGGTCTTTTTCAAACGATTGTAGCTTGAAAACGGCTTGGTATTGGTCCAAAATAACCTCAAAACCAAAATTTAAACGCATGATTACACCCTATATCTAAATGTCGATATAGGTTTTCCTACATAATGTACTGCTTATACCTTCCTACATTTTGGCCCGATGTTCAATGTCGTGTACAATAATAGTTGAGGTAGTGTGATAAACTGGGTGCCCTCCATAACCCACATAAAACTGTTTGATCAGTTTAATCGGTAATATATTTTAAATTACGGATCCGTTTAATGCGTACCAAACTGGTTGCTGGAATGGGACCTTTGGGTATAATGGAGTTCAGTCAAGTGTTTAATCACGTTGCTACTTAAGAGTCGCATTAGAATTGTTTGGTGCGACCAAAAAGTGGTCTGACCAAACAATTCACCGTGATTAAACTTTAATGCGTGACCTTTGGTTAGGGTTATGGAAGGCACCCACTGTTTCATAACATTTAGAATCATGTGTGTCCGGGTATGAAAATCCAGAGCTTCCCCGGGCAATGCACGGCATTAGTATCTTCACCAAAGTAAGGAAATTTGGTTCTGCAATGTAGATAACTCCTTCTGGATAAGATTCTTTTGTAGACGACTACCTATTGATGTCAATGTACGCTGCATCATTTCCATCGCTATCTAATGTAGATCAATGCTGGAGATGCGCGGTTATAAAGCTACTAGACTAACATCCGTAGTTGGTCAAAGTGATCGTCCAGTTTAATTCTTGATACAGTTCACTCCGATAGCTATATGCTTAGTGGCAGAGTCATTCAAATTGCGCTGAACGGAGCTCAATTAATACGAGTAAGTAGTTGCACACCTATCAGTTGCGCTCAGTGCAGTGCTCCAAGTGCAATTCCAAAAGGTGTCAGAATAGCAACACACCGAAGTATTTTAGTGACAAGATGAAATAGAATCGTATTCTTGACGGTTGTATTATTGCTTCTCAAATGGTGTGTAGATGCACTACCGGTGCTAGCGATGAGAATCACCAAGCATCAATACCAGAAGGTAGATATTCCTATTCCAAAAGCATTTCCCGATTCAATACTTGAGATTCAATTTTAATGACTGCATGCATATCTTCCAAAGCTTCAACACAAGTAAAATATACAAGTACGTATGGAAATGTGCTAGAACAACATGAATACAAAGTTTATCAGCGAATCCTTGACAGCGTACTACAGTACTATTTAAAGAAAACTGTTAGTGAGCGGAATAATTCGCCGTAACACACAATGAAATAATTTACAACTAACAACTGGCCAAAGTTTCCCTACGAATATATGATTATTTACGGGTGTTCGACATTAAGTAGGAGATTTCAACACGGGTCAGTTAAATTCAATTCAGATGTGTTTTCCCGAGCATGCAAGCTTATTTCCAGCGGCAGAGTCATGGTAATGTCGTTGAGTTGTTTGTCTTACGCCCCAAGAAGTGACGACAAAACCGATTGCAATTGCTAAAATAGTGTTTTGACATGATGTTCAGATAGTTTTGTTAAGAAACCCTGACATGGAACAACAGCCCAGCTTATATGCTGTTTCCTTTGAATTTTCAGTGATTGACAGCCTCAATAAACGTTGTTACAATATAAAACCAAACACGATATGAACAAAGGGTTGCAATACTCAATTCAATATTATAGAGCTCGCATCAGCATAAGTTTTTAAGTCGTAATGAACTAAACCTTTCTGTTATTAGGTTATAAGCTCTACCAGTAAAGACGTTAAAATTTGAAGTGTGCTGAGCAATTGAGTGTGGTGAACAAAATGAAGAAGTGCGATGTTGTCAGGCTGCGTCACGCGGATTCAGGGAAAACAAGGCTTTCCTAATGTTGCATCGAAGGTGAAGCATACAATGTAGCTACTACACGACAGTACAGCTAGACCTGACGCAGGTGCGATTAAATGATACACCATTTGAGTATCCCTCAATTATTGATTAACACATGTTACCAGGATATAGTTGAAAATTTGCTTTAGCTTAAATATCCCACTAACCAAAAACCCGCTTCAATTCGTTTCAATACAATTAAAACGGGATTTTGACTGTATTTACGATGATACGATCCCGCGTTCCAATAATCGTGGTTTTAGCGTCCGCGAAGCGGGCGCCCAGAACTCTAGTGTATTAGTATAATACGCATAATCAGGACCCGAAAAAAACCGTGAGTGCGGGGGGGGGTTAAACGATGAATGGAAGCCCGTCAGAAGAACTGACATATTTGACAGAGTTTATTTATCATGGTACCCACTTCTGGTTGGACATCTTCTATTTCAGCTAATTTACGGACCTATAGAAGCAACCTTCGTCACTCAAGGAATCTATATCTTATCTTGGTGGTCCATAATTTGTCTACGAAAGTTGATATTTTTGTAAAGAAAGGAAATAAGAAGAATGTAAGGAAAGAAGCCTTGTTGACGTGTATTTTGTATTATGACTTGTATTATAATAATAGCTCTCGCTTTTTGGCCCTCTCTCTATTCCACACATCTACTCTGCACATGCCAGTATTTTCAGCATTTGGTAATTAGCGAAGACAGCAACACTTTCGCAATGCCACATGCCTGTTGTTCTTAACCACGATATGCCAAAACGCAAGCAATATAAAGCCATCAATTGATGAATTCCAGTTCTCTCTGATGCTATGATAGCAAGCTGTGAGAAGTTTTTACATCTTGGTAGGCTATTACTCAGATTAGAACACACACACCAGTTGCTTCGACGAGAGTAGTTTTCCGGTTTCAAACAGTTTCGTCGATGAACCGGAGCTCGACAGGCGCGAACCACCGAGAAGCGACTTACTATCGCGAGATGATTCCTTCCTGAACCGGACGCTGCAGCGGCTATCTCCTATCTTTTGCTCTTCTTTTACAAAATTATCAACAAGTGTGAGAAATTAACAAGTTTCAAACAATGTTCACCTGCACAAGCCACTCCACTCGCTTTTTCACGATTTCTTCCAAAATCCGCACAATCGGACAACGCTTCTAGCCAATCACCACAAAGTATCACCAAAACTCCACCAATCAGCAGGCAGTGAAACCGCCAGAGTGATGGTCTCTACTGTCCGCTCGCTCCCTAGAGAAAAAAACGGAGGAAGAGCGCGCGCTCAGTCGCCCATACAAAAGGCAAAAGAGATCTCGTCCCTCGGCTTCTACTCAGGTGCAGCCTCGCAATGTCCGCATTCTAGTGAGACCCCATTGACCTCTTTCTTCTATGCTGCAGGCGGATGGACCAGTCGACGTCTTCCTCAGACGCGACACCCTCCAAGAAGCGTAGAGCCACGAGCGGAGCCTCTGGTCAGGGGCCTCTGCCGCTCGGAGTCGCCAAGAGCGAGCCAGAACGCAAGCGAAGCGGATTGCCGCTGCTTCTGTGCGCGTCTGGAGGCGATAACCCCATTCTGGCGGCTCTAGGAGGCACCCCACGCTCTCAAGCAGTCGCAGCGAACGGATTTCCAGAGCCAGAGCCGCTGGATCTGTCCCAATCGACGTCGATGGACAAGGAGGAGAAAGATGTGAAGAGGGAGGCTCAAGGCCACGTCAAGACGGAGCAGCAGGAAGTCAAGACGGAGAGTGGACTAGAGACCAAGTATAGAGTGGATGCGGCGCTACTTGGTAAGACACAGGAGGCTTTCGTGGTGGAGTGGATGCTCACAGTTTGGTGCTGGTTTTATTTGCAGTGGGTAAGAGGAAACGAGAGGATGAAACTGGAGACGTTAAGACGACAGACTTCGTAGCCTATGCCAGGGAACACATTCACAGTCAAGAAGCAGGGGAGGAAGGCTTCTCGATTGATCCATCGGAACGTGCCGTGGAGCATCGAGCTAGTAAAGTGGTGCGTCGTGAGATTTTGATTGCTTCACCCGCTGCGAATGACGACGAAGAGTGGGAAGGAAACTCACCGGAAGTCAAAATGGACGAGATTGACGCAGTACTGAGTCCCTCGGAGCATTTCGACCTGCAGCCCATCGATATTATTTTGCATGTCTTCTCGTTCTTGGTGACAGCCAAAGATCTGCAAAACATGGCGCAAGTCTCGAAGAAATGGAAAGAGCTCACTAGTAGACGATCGTTGTATCGCTCTCTTCAAAGCGTGAGTCCTGAAGGATCGGTGAACTGGATTAACTTTAAAAACTTGGGCATCAAGAATAAGGGAACAGAAGGCACGTGCATTAAGTGCTGCCAGCGATCGACCGGCAAGATCTTAGCTATGAAGAAAGCCAGAGTCTTCCCGAAGGTATGCGTGTTCTGATTGAAACTCACACTTGTTCTTTTCGTCGTGCTAATTTGTTGTGCTGATGTGTCTGCAATAGGGAGAAGGAGTACCGTACTATATGCTCCGCGAGTTAGCAGTGCTCAAGGGAATCAAGCACGATCACATTGCATCACTTGAATTGATCAGCCTCGCCAAAGATGAACTCCACGTATTTTTCCCTTACGTGGACAAAACTCTACATGAAATTATAAACCCGACAGGAGACCCGAATGGTGGTCGTGTGTTACCTGAGGCTGTGGTAGGTACAGTGCAGTGTTCGGTTGATTTACCCATGTCTCTAACGTTAGGTGTTGCTTTGTTCTATTAGATACGCAAGTTTCTTCACCAGCTCCTGGATGCGATCGCATATTGTCACCGCCGCGGAGTTTTGCATCGTAACCTCAAACCAAAGCATTTGCTTATCAAAACTTCTGATACGGACAATCTGAGTAAGTTCATAATATGCGTTCTTTCTGCAATGCTCCATTAACACAACTTCATGGTATCCAGGCGATGCCACGCTTCAGATCTCTGACTTCGCATTGGTTCGAGCAACTGGAATTCCTCGTCGAACTTACACAATGGAGGTCGTCACGCTGTGGTATCGCCCTCCAGAAATCCTGATGGGAGTACGTGGTTATTCATCAGCAGTGGACATCTGGTCTGTTGGTTGCATCTTCGCTGAAATGGCCCAAGGCAAGCCTCTTTTTACAGGTATTTCCGAGATTGACCAACTGTTCCAAATCTTCAGCAAGCTGTCGACGCCCACATCCGAAACATGGCCAGGCTTCTCGTCCTTACCGAACTATCACTTCGAGTTCCCGCATTGGAAGCGCCGACCCTTGAATCGCCTGTTCCCGGGAATTTCAGACCTTGGCATCGACCTGCTGACGAAGCTGCTCGTGTACAACCCCGACCAACGAATTACGGCGGAAGATGCGCTTCGCCATCCGTATTTCTCCAGTGAAGCTCCTGCGTTCCTACCACTCACTCCAAAGATTCCTATGGATCAAATGTGCTATACGATGAGTCGCGCACGTATCGGACCTACACCAGAACATGTGGAGCTGTTCCATGCATACCTGCGTCAGACAGAGCTTGAGTCTTGGAAGGAGATCAAGTACTTGAGGTGCGTGTGCAAACGGCATGCTTGGTGTAAAGGTGCTTACTCTTCCTTTTGCAGCCGCCAGAAAACGCTTCGACCTGCCCATCGATCAATGCTTGTGGATTGGCTAATTGAAGGTACGTTAGATTCTGTGTGAAATCTTGTTAGTATGCTTATAATTTCCGACTATAATTTTGTACTCGTAGTGGTGGACGTGTTTGAGATGTGCCTGAGAACAGCATTCTTGGCAGTCAATTACACAGACCGGTATTTGGACATCGTCATGGTGAAAAAGACGCAGTTCCAATTGCTCGGAGCGACTTGCTTGCATGTTGCTTCCAAATGCGAAGACGTGTCATATATTGGAGTCGAAGATCTAGCGATGTGCGCTGATAACGTATACACGTCCGTGGAAGTGCTGGAGATGGAAGAAAAACTGTTGAACACCCTTAACTTTACGCTCTCTGTGCCTACTGGTATGTGTTGCAACATCTGCAATGCTCTCGAACACCAGTCCTTTAATGCTAATTTTCTTTGTGTTGTGTTGTGCATAGCCTTGGATTTCCTGAATATTTACGAGCGTATGATCCCTCCGATTCAAAAGAAGACGTCCATGTTGGCACACTACTTGCTTGAACTAGCACTACAAGAGTACCAGTTCTTGAAGTACTTGCCGTCAGTTGTGGCTGCGTGCTGTCTTTCGATGGCAATGTACACGATCGATGGGTTCCCGATGGTGCGTTAAGCTTTTGTCGCTAGTTGCTATTCTTTCGTTTGACGCATTTCTGTTATTTTACTGTCAGACGAAAGAACTGGTAGATGCTTGCCAGTATAACTGGTCGGACCTGAAGGAGTGTATGGGAGAGCTTCAAACGTTGTACTCTAACTCACCGTCGAACAACCTGGCGGTGATCAAGAAGCGCTACTCCAAGGCGGAGCGGTGCCAGGTGGCAAATGTGCTTCCCCCGACGTCATTCAGCATGGCGTTTTAGTTGGTCTAGTCTGTATTTGTGGCTACATATTTAGAGCTCGGTCTCTAGGTGAGTGAACTACATGCGCTGCTGGAGTCGCAAGACCCCATGTCCAGAAAGCGACAACGTGCTCGCCAACCTTCAGACAACGAGGAAACAACAGCATAACAAGAAGCAGAATACAAGCGAGCACTTTACGGGCATCCCGTCCTGGCGATCGAGTTTCGACATTGCAAAATAAAAAGATACTACTTTGAAGTACAAAGTAAAGAACGTTGGCAAGTAGATTTTCGCAAAGTAGCTTGGCAACATCGAGCATAACTTTCGTTTTTCATCCGGTGGTCTTCTCGTCGTCTTTACTAGCAGCGCTATCGATCTCACCAAATTCTTCGGTCGATGTAGCAATACTTTCGTCCACTCCGCTGCGATCTGGTTCAATGTTTCCCTCTTCAACACCCTCCTCACTTCCCACGGACTCGAAAAGCATCTGACGCAGCTTTGCTTCGAGATTCTTCGCAATGTCAGGATTCTCCTGTAGGAATACCTTGGCCTTGGCCTTACCCTGTGCAATAGGTTCTACAAACGACCGCAATCAGACCAGGTTTGCAAGCGTCAACACAAGTATACAACACTGATGATTGCTTACTTACCATCGCCACCAGCCAGACTGTACCATGCACCCGATCGCTTTAGCAAACCGTGTTGCACACCTAAGTCAAGCTATGTCAAACAACGTGAGTCACTCATCCCATTCAAAGAACGTCAGTGGCATGCCTTACCAACTCTGACTGACGGTCAATTCCATGACCAAACATCATGTCGAAGGTTGCCACCTTAAAGGGCGAAGCCAGCTTGTTCTTGGCCACCTTAACCACTGTCTCGTTACCGACAACCTGATCGCCCTCTTTGATTGCCGTCTTGCGGCGAATATCCAACCGCACCGACGCGTAGTAGCGCAAGGCCGTACCACCTGACGTCACTTCGGGCGACCCAAAGATGATGCCAACCTTCTGCCGGATCTGGTTCAGGAAGATAATGGTGCAATTGGACTTGGATAGCGACCCGGTCAGCTTTCGCAGCGCCTGGCTCATGAGTCGCGCCTGTAGTGCAATTTGCTGGTCTCCCATCTCGCCCTCGAGCTCTGCACGCGGCACAAGTGCAGCTACACTATCGAGTACCACAAGATCTACTGCGCCCGAACGAATGAGCGTGTCAGCGATCTCTAGAGCTTCTTCACCTGAATCCGGCTGCGAGACGTACAGCGCATCAATATCGACACCTAGAGCCTTGGCGTAGTGGGCGTCAATTGCATGTTCTGCATCAATGAAGGCACAGACTCCACCGTCGGTCTTCTGAGCCTCAGCAATGCAGCTCAAAGCCAAAGTGGTCTTGCCAGAGCTCTCAGGACCGTAGATCTCCACTACACGTCTACAAACAATAAAATGTCAAAAGTTGCAGTCCACCATTCACCACTTGAGCACCACAATACGTACCCTCTGGGGATACCACCGACTCCCAGCGCCAAGTCCAACGACAAGGAACCGGACGAAATGACGTCCACACGCTCTGCGATCTTACTGTAGCACAACGACACCGTAATGATCAACTTTTGTCAACAGTCCATAACTTTTCATCTGTAAATCCTACGTCGATCCCAATTGCATGACCGCTCCCTTGCCGAAGCTGCTCTCGATCTGGCGGATAGCCATCGTCAGCGCCGCGCTGCGGTCTGCAACAGCACTTAGTAACTACAATTGACACACTGTTCTCCTATGCCCCATACCGGAGCCGGACGCAGCGCTAACGCGACCAGATTTCGCAGCCGAGCGCTTGAAGCGCACACATGACAGATACGGGGAGCTAACAGTCGCAGCCACAGGCGCAAGTCGCACCGGAAGCCTCGTGAGGTGCAGCATTGCTGGCCTCAATATGATGTGCCAACTTTAAGGTACTTCTGTTACCTGCGACGTGTGCTACGTTCGCATATTTTGGCTATACCTCTCATCAATTATATGTGACGCGTGCTAAATACGCTGTCACTTTGTCGAAATAATGACATTAGTGGACTTTACCGTCGAGCTAATGGTAGAGCAGCACTCGTTCTTGAATCCAATGGCGTCCATGGCTCCAGACCCGACACCCAAGCGACCAAGCTCCAGCAGCCGACGCAACAGTCAACGGGGTGTTGCCATGTCGCTGGAGACGCGACCACCGCGTGAATTGCTCGAGAAAATCGGCATCAAAGGCAAAGAGATCGTCAAAATCATCAAGGACCGAGACTGGGACATCGATGAGCCTCGTGGGCTGCAACAACAGAAACTCTATTACTTACCAGGAGCTAAAGAGAAGGGCGAACGAGCGATACAGAATCACGACTATTTCGTAGGCGAGGGAGAACTCTACGCGTTCATTTTGAAACAAGGTAGAACGATACTACTTCTTAGGGTAGAAAGTAGAATTGATAGAGTGACATGTTGACGAGTGGTGGGTGGTGATTAGGTGGACTACGTTATTTACTACCGGATGAAGAACACTCCGAGTCGGAAGTAGAAGCTACACAACCACAGGTAGAAACTACACTTGAGCCTGATGAAGAGAGTGGGAACTCGTCAGCTTCAAATGGTGAGACGCCTGGACGCAAGTGGAAGCGACGGAAGAAACTGTCGACGGCAAGGAGCAAGTCGGTGGAGAAATCCACGGAGATTTTCCAGATGCCACTACCTAAACGTCGACGGAAGTTAAAGAAGAATGCTGATGCTGAAGAAGACGATGAAGAGGATAGGATTCGAGTAGATCCGCAGGTGAAATTGGAGCAAGCCACGTATGGTGGAATTGGTCAACAGACGGAGTTTAGCGAGTACGAGTCGTCGTTGACGGCAAGAGGATGGCGAGCGCAGTTGTTGCAAGATGTTGACGTACACTTGCTACGGTCTGTTGCGGCGGTGGATCGTCGCCATCGCTCGCTTGACGCTTCGAACGAGGGACAGAATAAAAATGCACGACCAACGGAAGGTCCCGGGCCCCACGTACAAGATGCAACCGAAATTCTCCAAGAGTTGGACGGACTTTCATGCAGCATTCGAGCGTCACAAGATGATTTGTCGGCGATGATTGAGTTGGTTATCGTGCAGGGAGAACGGATGTGTATTCCTGACCGGATTGACCCGGTAGGCCGAATCGGAATCCCAGGATTCGTGTCAACTGGTCCAGGAAGTCTTATGCTCGTACGAGATATCGAGCGGTACCTGCTGCTGTGTGTTGCTGCTGTGCGTCGATACCAACGAACAAGAAAGGCAATTAGTGGTAATGAACCTGCCTCACAACCATCAAGTCGAGCAAGTAAACGAGCAGACCTGCGAGCTCTCCACCTGAGCATTGAAGAATCAAAAAGAGAACTACAGGAGTTGGTAACCATTATCGCCGTAGAGGCTAGCCAAGCGTGTCAGGAAGCGTCACAAGAAACTGTGCAGGCAGGAAGTCAAGACACTACTTACAATACCGAATCGAGTGATTCGCAGGGTGCATCCCAGAGTACTTCAAGAACAGTACGTGAAGATGACATTGAATAACGAGTGGGTGCTTCCATGCAACGATCAAAGGCAACTTGGCGATGTGACCTAACTTGTTGCTTGGGACTTTGTAGACGGATTGCGATGCAGAGGTTAACACTGACCACGACCAGTTTTCCAGTCAGCAGAGCGTGTCATCGCCTCGGAGACTCGATGGAGGTCAGTGGTTTGTGTGAAAGCGGATCATGTGCAACTGTAGAGAGTTTTCTTTCATATTTGTGCATCAGGAAATAGAGAACAAAGCCTGCAACGATGTGACTGGAGACTGGTTTCTCAGTATGGAGAGAATTGCTACATCTGGAACGTAAATGGAGGGGGTGCTAAAGATCCAGCGACGCTTAGCTGCTAACTGTCATTTCCTGCAGGCACCTCTTCACGTGGCAGTTCAAGAGATTCTGTCTTAGGCAACAATGTCAGAGCGGCTACATCTCCGTCGCGAACAAAGTGCCACGTACGGAGCTGTCACGCCGATGAAACGCGCGATGGGACAGCTTCTTAGTCCGCAGCATCACAACATACATGCTGTGAACTTCGGTGAGAAGAGTCCAAGTGTGATGCCACTTGATTTGTATTGACGTATGTGTGATAACACTTCAGAGTCGGAAAGCGGCGATTTGTCCTCAACCACCAAGATCCTCAGTGACAGTCATGGCTCGCGCAGTCGTGATCGACTCAGTCGGTTCGATAGCGGAAGCAGCCTATTCATCCAAACCATTGACTAATTGATCGTTCATGCAGATACTTGGACCATAGTTTGTTCGGGGTGGGGTTGGACATCTTCCTGATGTTGGTGTCGATCGTCTTTGTAAGCTCGTACATTGCGAACACCTACATCCCTTCCAACTACGTACGTCAATGGATGACAGCAATTCTTATGTGATTCACACTGATGTTGTCGCTGAAATACAGATGCCATTTAGCCTCTGGATGACGGATATTGTCTGCGCAGGACTTTTTGCTGTGGACTTCCTGTTTCGTGGCATTTACCTTTCAAGTCGCCGTAGGGATTACATGTTCTCGTTCCCAGGTCTTGTGACCCTCGCCGTTGTTCTTCCTGTGCTTCCCACGTCTTTTTTTCTGGAGTATCAGTTGAGTAGCTGATGCGTTTTATCGTTGACGTTATTGTCTTAACCTCTTTGTTTTTCTTCGTGCACAGTACTCTCTGGTTTGGCATCTCCGATTGGCGCTTTGTTTACCCGATCCGATTTCTCATGTGTTACGTCGAGGCCAAAGCTGTACTGAGTCGCTGTCATGGACTCTTGTCACCAGTTCAGCTCTTCGCGATGCTGTGCTACCTGCAACTAACGATCATTATTGCTGTCGCGGCCGGTGTAATTCAAATAGCAGAGACTGCAGACATCAAGTACGCGAACGGTGATCTCGGAGAGTGGACATTCTTCAACTCGTTCTTTAACTCGGTGCTTGCATTCGTGACTATCCAGTCGCCTCCCGCGGATAACCCGCTGGCTAAAGTCTGTGTGGGTGCTCTCGTGCTTGTATTGATCTTGATCGTGCCGTACCAAGTTTCCCAGATCCTGGCCCTAGGCAGCTCCTTCTCGCCGTACGAGTTAGCCAGTCACACACCGACTTCAAATAGTAAGCACATCATTCTTTGCGGAGATTTGACGCCGTCACGCATCGACCACTTCTTTCGAGAAGTCTTTCACGACGATCATGATCTGGTGGACATCAATGTTGTTGTGCTGAGCGAGGATGAACCGGCCACGTCACTGATTGCTTTGCTCATGGACCCCTTCTTCGAAAAGCGAGCGAGTTTCATTCAAGGATCATTGTTAGATGTTGACGATTCACAACGAGCAGCTTGCGCTTCAGCCGATGCGATCTTCATTCTAGCACGACGAGTTGCCGGGGAATCGCCCGCCAGTAGTGACCACCGTGCGCTGATGCGTATCCTTGCTGCTCGACGTGAGGCGCCGAAGACTCGCGTGTTTGCACAACTCCACTTGTCGGCCAACCGAGGGCTTATGGCTAACTTAGGTGTGTCGAACGTTCTCTGCTTCTCGGAGGTCATGCACTCATTGCTCGGCCAGAACTGCGTTTGTCCGGGCTTCTCGACGTTCATGTACAGTCTTACATCGACTTCAAGCTACGATGCAAGTGGTGACTACGATGAACCTCCAGAAGCGGATGCCTCTTGGGAAGATCGATACTTGCACGGCTCGAGTCATGAGGTGTATTCGGTAGAGTTACCCTCATCCTCGGTGGTCTACGGCAAAACTTTCTCAGAGGTGGCGTCCCTAGCGTACGCTCAGTGCTCCGGTGTGATTGTTTTCGCGATCACTATAGCGCAGTCATCTATTGGAAACGGTGGGAAACTACTGCTGAACCCTGGAGATTCGTATACGTGTGTTGGTGAGGAGACTGTCTTCGTGATTGCTCGGGATCAACGCGAAGCGAGTGCAGTGACCAACATGCATGCAAGTGACCATATGCCGGATGCGTGGACCTCACAACGCCAAAATTCCAGCTCGAGGCATTTTTCACGCGGAGTTAGCACCAAGATTAAACTGGCAACAATGACAGGAAGTAGCACCGGAAATGATACGCCGAGCAGCTTGGGTGATTATGATGCCTCCTCACCTCACCGACGGCAGTCACGATTTGTGAACTGGCAGGCGGAAGGTACAAGTCCTAGCTCAACGTGTAGTCAAGAGAACCGTGGCGCCTGGAAGGCGGATGATGACGATGGTGACCTCCTGAATGTGAAGACAAGTGAGCTTTCACCTACTGATGAATTCACCACTGTCAGCGCTGACGCAGCGGTTGTCCAGGACGTGTCTTCCTTGCACTTTGAGACTGGCCACATTATGGTGTGTGTTCTTTCGCCTTCGTCGTTCCCGCATCACCTCGAGTACCTGATCGGGCCGCTACGAGTTCGCGCACTGCGCAAACATCGCCCGGTAGTAATTGTAACTATGACGCTTCCAGACGTGGACGACTATGAACATTTTCAGCGCTTTGTTGGTGTGCATTTCGTGATGGGAGACCCATTCCGTCATAGCACATTACGACGAGCTGGTATTCACACTGCGTTCCGTATCGTCCTCATGGGTGCTGAAGGCGAAGTTTCAGATGCTGGCACGTCAGAGCTACTCCAGGATGCGGTAAGTTATCTATTGAGCTTTGAAACACTGCCCCGCAATTGACCTCACCTCCTGATTGTTATCTCGTTGATAGGATTGTATCGCTCTGCACAAGACAATCATGACCCTCATCGGCCCCACCCAAGCACCACGCATTATTACGGAGCTTGTAAACCGTGCAAACGTGCACTTTGTGGCGCAAAATCTTGCTGTTAGTGGCTGGTTCCCGCTTTCGGAATGCGATTCTGCGGCCGCCTCAACTTCATCACTCGAATTGGCACGCAACTTTGCCGTGTCTCCTGCCTTTGCGGCTGGTCTCACATACAGCACCTCGCTGTGTGACAGTCTGCTCATCAACCAGTTCTTCAACGCTCGCATCAAAAACATCTTGCGTGAGTTCATCTTTGCATCCTGGACGGAGGGTGGTGTCGGTACTCTTCCTAGCTCACCTGCTACGGCCGGAGGTTTCGAAGAAGCTACAGTGTCCCCAACATTATCGACGTCATCCGTTGTGGGCGTGCAGCGCAGTTCCCTCTTCGCTGTGGAAGTGCCGATGGACTTTGTTGGCCGCACATTTGAATTTGTCTTTCATTATTTGCTGTCGTCTGATGGAATCCTGGTTATCGGTCTATACCGTTGTCGTCCAGATGTCATGCTGCATTCATCTTCCGTTCACTTGCTCAGCGAAGGCCGATGGATCAATGAGACGAAAATCGCTCCAAGGGCTCGCATTGAAGTCCCGGAGTGTGAACGAAGTGTGGCTTTCGGATACGTGTACGTGAACCCTCAGCCACACGAAATACTAACTGGAAACGATCTGCTTTACGTGCTATCAGATATACAACCCTGTTGGGCTGACGCAGACGAGGTCTAGTCTCTTGATGAAATCATCACTTTCATAAACCACAGCATCCGTTTTCACTACTTGGTTTAAGTCCCAAGCACGTTGTTTGAAATAAGTTTACAGTATCGAAGATCTACAAAACGGACTTCCACTCGCATGATTCCCTGCATCCTGTATTGAATATCGAGTCACACACGTACTCTTCACAGCATGGGGCAACTTGCGGATTTGACAGTGAACGCGACAAACTTCTCGGCACCCCAACAAGTATCATGCATAGATTTCCATCGAGTTTCAAATCGTGGTCAAGTTTACAATCTTGTAAGACCGAAAGAGAGAACATTCCTTGTTCGCTTAGAACTCATTTACTCTGAAGAGAAACTATTTTACTTTGCGCTCGAACTAGGAGCAATTGATCGATGTATTGCAACATGTACTGCAACGGATGATGTAGTGCTGATAAAGAAAACGAACGAAAAGATCAGCAAGATCAAGCCCAATCTGCAAAACTGATGGGAGATCAACAATCTGTTAAATTTTGCAAAAATGCTGTTGCCCGATTAACAGGTGGATGAACAGACTACCGATGTGTATTATAAAATTCGTTGGCAACATCAATGAGGTCATAATGGACTTATGGGCTCTTGTAAGTACAGTGTATGATCTCCAATTCAAATTAGAAGTGAACACTTCTAACCACCACCAACCTATCGACGGGCTAGAGCTCACAATTGTTAAACTTGACATTTGTGTGAAAGGCACACTGTCACGAGCGCAGAGAGATTTGCTTTGCTAGCCGTCAACCGTACCTATGGAAGCAGCCAATACGCTAGCGCTTCACGATCACAAGGAGAATCCCAGTCTGGGATTCCCAGTCTTGGTATCCATGATTGGATCGTCCAGTACCCCTAAGCAGCAGGCCGATGTTCCTCACTTCGTAATCGGCTGGCATACGCCCACACACCGTTCATTTGCTAGGTTCGTCGAGAAGAAGCAATTATGCGGAGAAGTTTTTTTCCCTCCTGGCGCTAGTCGTATTCATTGCTAGTATCGTCGATTTCAGCACCGGCGAGAGCGCAATTCAGACGCAAGAGCAGTTATCCCCCAGTTTTCCACAGAATGGCAAGACAGTCCGCCACCTCAAGTCTACTGCTGATAGGGAAGACGACTCTATTCCCAGTGATGAGGAAGATAGAGCAAGTGTAGCTGGCCTTGTTGACAGGGTGAAGTCTCTATTGCGTTTGAACCCGACGAAGATGCAAGCAGCCAAGAACAACCCGAAAGGAGCAAATGAAGCGATCAGCAAGGTGAATTCCATCATCGGTGCAGGTAAAACTACGACCCAGCTTACACCAGAAAAGGCGAAAGCCCTCGAAGCATACGCTCGAAGCAACCCCGATAAATGGTACGCGATGGCGTATTACATCAATTACGTTTTCGGCATCGGGCTGGTGGCGTTCCTGCTGTACGGCACCTTTTACCTTGGATGGCGGCCGCTTGGAGTGGGAGGCCCCAGAGTTAACTAAAACACATTACGTTGTACTTTGAATCGGATGCTTGCTAATATGACACTAAGTTACTGAAAGTCGTGACGAACTCGTGTCGACAACATTTGTTTTGTCATCGTGTTGACTTCGTAGTCTTCGCGTGCAATCTCCGCTAGGAAAATAACGCACATGAGTGGTTGGACACATACTACTATAGTAGAAGTGTCCGGATACTTTTCAGTTTTCATCGCCTCACCTACACAAGAATAAACTACCAGCTCTATGAACTTCTGTTAAGATGCTGGTCGTACAACTTATTGGTAGGTACAACACGGTGCGTGCTGCGTAAAGTCGCACACAACTGAGAAGGTGATCGAGAACAAAGCGCATAGTGAGATCAGTACTAGGACACGTGAGAGCTTTCGAACAGTAGTTTGTATTTTGCATCGGTAAGGGCAAGCAGACTCGGCTGATAGCGTGGTGGAGATCGAGTTATAAGGAAGTAGTAACAAGGTTAAGCTTCCTATCTGCTACTGTTCTTCGAACCTCCACTCGTAACAGGGTTATGAGCCCAACAAAGGGAATTGAAGACATGGAGCCTACATCAAGAAAGCCAGACGTGGAATGGAACAAGGATGGAAGGCCCGTGAATTGGAATGGCCGTGATTGGCCACTGTACAAAAGGACAATGATGCGGTACTTAGCGTGTTACGAAGTCAAGGACGACGAGTGGCAGTTAGACGACATTTGTGACCAAAGCGTGCAGTTTCAATCCACTGTTGGCGAAGATGAAGAAAAACGATTTACTCGTCAAGATTTTCTTTTGGCTAAATTGATAGCAAGTTCGCTATCATGCACACTCGCCAGGCAAGTCATGAAGTATGACTACGGATCTGAAATGTGGGAGTACCTATGCAAGCGCTTCGAAGGCCGTGAGAATGACACGACGAAACTGTACACACAACGTACACTGCGACAAAGACTCGAAAGTGCATCGTGCCGACCTGGATCTGACGTAGAGAATCATTTGCTGTACATGATGGGATTGAGAGAACAGTTGGCTGCGCTAGATGCCGATGTTGGTGACGTGTGGATGGTTGACCTTATGATAAGATCAATGGCACAGCTCTCATATTACAGTCAGTTGCAGACTATGATGCTGATGGATGGTATTCAAACTGTAACGGGGTTACATGAAAGGGGTACCCCAGAAAGGGTACCGCCTTTAGAAGTTGATATACTTCTGTGAGTATTTGTTTTAATACTCTGATGGAGTTGTGTGAGCCACACTGTGGTGTGGACCACACTACTGCCACGTAGGTTCGGTGGCTGAGGGCCAACCAATAGTTTTAAACCTACCTTTTATATGCATAATTAGCTTAAAGTATAGTTAATTAGGAGTTTGTATTACAGGCCAAATGAACCTAATTAACTATAAATAAATCAGTCTAAAATCTACTCTAAACTGGCTATTAAGTCCCCCCAGACCAGGGACTAGTGAACTGTCGTTCACTTAGAGTTTGTATACTCTTAATAGCACGCTTCCTCAAGCAAGGTGCTCGTGTGACCCCGTCACACTTGGTAGCACTTGTAGTCAATCCACGCCTACGCGGGTAGATTGACTACCTGAATCCTCTGTGGCTCCTACAAGGTAAGCCAGGATGGATAGAGGGGAGTTCCCTCATTTGACCGACTCTCAGTTTGAGTCGGTCCGGAAGATGGTGGGCATCTTT
Organism: Phytophthora palmivora; assembly: GCA_008079305.1. NCBI lineage: Eukaryota > Oomycota > Peronosporomycetes > Peronosporales > Peronosporaceae > Phytophthora > Phytophthora palmivora. The sequence continues at coordinate 173,411 of VOQZ01002213.1, forward strand.
GGAGGAGATGCCCTCCGAAGCTTGGCGGCTGCTACGCCGGCCGAGCAGGTCGAACGCATCGAGGCGTTCGACACGTACGAGAGAGGGCTAATCGCCCACGTACAGGGGCTGCAGACCCCCGCGGCTGAGATGAAGCCAGCCCAACCTAAGCCGTTGAGGCTTAAGGTTAATCCTTATGAGGGAAAGGAGGGGGAGAACCTCCACTTCTGGGTTCGAGAAGTTGAGCTCGCGATGGACGCGGCTCTAATCTCGACCGAGCGACTTCGGGTCGCTTTTGCCCTGTCCAACCTAGGAGGTCGGGCGAAGACCTGGGCGTACACGCGTGAAGCGACAACGCCGGGTTGTTTCACAACCTGGGCTCAGCTGTGTCAACAGCTTAGAGCCGCCTTCCTTCCGGCGAACTACGAGTATCGCCAGCGCTCGCGCTTCCTTGCCTGTAAACAAGGGAAGCGTGAGCTGCACGAATACATCCAAGAGATGCGAGTGCTCGCTGCATCTCTGGTGGGGAACCCCCTACCTGAACACATCAAGGTGACAGTGTTCATGGATGGCCTGAAGGTGGGCCCATCCCGCACACAGTTGTTCCGCGTGCATGCGAACACTATGGAGGAGGCGATACAGATCGCCCTCCAAGAGGAGTACAGCCACCGACAGGCTCGTACTCCTACGTCGGTGTGGCAAGGCCACAATGCGTCATCAGGCGCAGTGCAAGGAGCTCCAGCAGCTGGAGCTAGCACCGGGCCGGTACCCATGGAACTGGGTACGGCCGTACAGAGCTCCATCCGTTGCTACGGATGTGGGAAGCTCGGGCACATGCAACGTGCCTGCCCTGCGGGAGGGCAAAGGAAGTTCCCTTCCAAACCTAGGGGCTCGAGGGGCCCGTGGCAGAAGCCGCGACCCAAGGGCCAGGGGAACTGGGGTCACCAGTAGGGGCGGGGCGCCCTACTGGGGAAGATCTAAGTCCCCATGGTAGGAGTGCGGACGGCGCACGCCATGGAGGCTTAGCCCCTGAGAGCCTGGGTGCTCTCGAGACGAGAAAGAGCAGCGGCGGACTGCTCGTGGTACACGCAAGTGTACGGGGATATGGAGATCCCTTTAGAGTCCTGATTGACTCTGGGGCGTCGACGAACTTTGCTCGACGCCAGACGGTCGCGCGGAATGGCGACAAGTATGCCGATGCCTTGAGAGAAAGCAAAGGCAGGGGCCAGGTCTCGGTGAGACTGGCCGATGGTACAGTGGTTAACGTACCTGGGGTCCGTATGGACCTGGCTGTAAAGTTTGAAGACTTTGACAGCACGGAGTCGTTTCTTGTCCTAGACATGGACAAGTACGACTTGATCCTGGGCATGCCGTGGCTCGAAAAGCACGAGCCCTGGATCGATTGGCGCGGCAAAGCCATTGGGGCTAGCCGGCCTGCAGTCTCCGACAGAGCTTTGGTGAGTAATGTTCCCACCTCTGTCCGGGACTGGGGCGCCAGAGATGGTCGCCAAGGCGCTTATGCGCCCGAAGAAGTACTGGGAGTCACTGACTCCAGTGAAGATGTTGCGATGAGCCTCGCAACCGGTCGTGAGACCAAGGCTCATTGCCAAGCGTGTGGGATTGCCGCGACGGCAAGTCCCAACGCTGAGAGTCGTCGCGCCGTATGGGCTTCGACTGTGGCAGTGCCGGACGGCACTGACCAGGCGGGTAACATAGGTCCGCAAGCAGCAGAGACTGCTGAGGAGAGCGCTAAGGGCGTCTCCTGTGTGGGTAACATAGGTCCACAAGTGGGTAACATAGGTCCACAGGCGGGTAACGTAGTTCCGCAAGCGGGTAACATAGGTCCGCAAGCAGCTGAGGCTGCTGGGGAGGACGCCGAGAGCGCCTCCGGTGTGGGTAACATAGTTCCACACAAGGTCGAGGAGACCGAGAAGATTGAGAGCGCAGCGTGCGTCTCTAGCGTGGGTAACAGAGTTCCACGCGGGGTCAAGAAGACCAGTACGAGTGCGGAGGTGTCGGTGAACACCTCCCGTGTGGATAACCAAGTACCACACTCGGAGTCTGAGACTCCACCGGCACGGCCGGTCGAAGAACAATGCCATGTCTTCGACGGCGTGTCCGGTCGTCAAGTGAAGGCAGGTGCCGTCCATCTGGAGGCACTGCCAGAGGTGTCAGCACTGCTGAACCTCGAGGAATTGTCCATGAAGGACTTCCTGGCCGAGTTGAAGGCCGGAGAGATTGCGGAGATGGTGCTCCTGAAGCCGGAGACCTCTCCTGAAGATTTGAACTCTTCCTCCGTAATGGACGAGGACGTCCTGGAGGGGTTCACGAAGCAGCGCGCAACGCGCTTGGGTTCTGAGATTCTCAAGAACCCGGAGGATCCAGTGTATCCTCTTGTGAAGGAATACTCGGATGTGGTGTCGAAGCACCCACCATCCCAACTCCCGCCGGATCGGGGAGTTCGGCACGAGATTGATCTCGTGCCTGGCACAAAATATTGTGTCACGAGGCAGTGGCCTCTACCTCGCGAGCAGTGCGAGGTCATAGATGCCTTCTTCGCCGAGAAGGCGAAGTCGGGCATGGTGCGGGAGTCGAAGTCCCCGCACTCGACGCCGACCTTCTGCGTTCGGAAACCGAACGGGAAGTGGCGTCTGGTTCACGCTTACAACAAGCTGAACAATGCGACGGTACCGGCACAGACGCCGATCCCTCGCAAGGATGTGTTGTTGAACAACATGTCGGGCTGTACGCTGTACAGTGCCCTGGATCTGGTAGACGGATACTACCAGATCCTGATGCGGGAGAGTGACATTCCTCTCACCGCAGTGAGCACCCCGAGTGGGATGCTCTGGGAGTGGCTAGTGATGCCACAGGGGCTATCGAATGCCCCAGCGACGTTCAATCGCTTGGTCACACAACTGTTTAGACCATTGCGTACGTTCGCTCAGACGTACTTTGACGATATATTCGTCCATAGCCGTGCCGAAGGTGGCCAGACGGCTATGGAGGTGCATTTGAAGCACCTCCGTCGAGTGTTTGAGGTCATGAGAGCTAACAAGCTCTATGCCAACATCGACAAGTGCGTCTTTGCAGCTGAGGAGATAAAGGTCCTCGGCTGCTTTGTCAGCAGGGTCGGCGTACGCGCCGATCCAGGGAAGGTCAAGGCCATAGCGGCTTGGCCGACCCCGAGGTCGCAGAAGGACCTCCGGAAGTGGTTGGGCTTAGCCAACTATCTTCATAAGTACAGCGCAGGGTACGCTGAACTTGCTCGACCCTTGTCGGATCTCTTAAAGAAAGATGCCGACTGGGTCTGGGAGCGACAGCACCAAGATGCTTTTGATAGCATCAAGGCGAGCTTACAGCAAGCGCCAGTCCTGGCCTTGCCGGACGAGAACAAGTCATTTAGCGTCGTCTGTGACGCTTCTGACTATGCAATAGGCTGTGCGCTATTGCAGAAGGACGATGAAGGACACGAACGTGTCATCTCCTTCCAGTCCAGGCAGCTGAAGGCTGCCGAACGGAACTATCCCGTTCATGACAAGGAGCTACTTGCAATGAAGTACGCTCTTGTCAAATTTAGAGTTCATCTCTTGGGCACGAGGCCCTTTGTGATCTATACGGATCACGCGTCCTTGCGGACTGCCACCAACTCGCCGCATCTGTCGCAGCGGATGGCGAGGTGGCTGTCATTCTTCGCGGAATACAACTTCCGCGTTGAATACAAGCCGGGCAAGCTGAATGTGCTTGCCGATGCATTGTCGCGTCGACCTGACTATGAGCTAGCTCATGTCAGTCGGGTCACGACAGATCTATACGATCGGATACGCTTGGCGTATCAGGAGGACGAGAACTACACACCACTGGTGCAGTTCTTGTCCGATGGCAAGGACGCCAAAGTCGACAGGCTTTCGCCTCGACAGCGGGCGCAGCTCCATCGTTATGAGCTGGCCGAGGGGTTACTCCATTACAGAGTAGACCCCAGAGATCCTCCTCGGGTTGTCGTTCCAAACGACGAGGATCTGAAGTATGACATACTTCTGGAGGCGCATGATGCGCCGATAAGTGGCCATCTTGGCCGGGAGAAGACCTACCAAATGGTCTCTCAGACATTTTGGTGGCCCCGCATGTATAAGTGGGTGGCACACTATGTCAAGACATGTGAAACATGTCAGAGGGTGAAGCCCTCGGGCCACGCCTCGGCTCCACTGCAGAGCCTACCAGTACCAGCGGACTGCTGGAAGTCGATGAGTCTCGACTTCGTCTTCGGCCTACCGGCCGATGACAGGGGCAACACCGGCATATTGGTGTTTGTCTGCCGTTTGAGCAAGATGGTGCATCTTGCTCCGGTACGTGACAAGGTCACCGGGAAACAAGCTGCACAGCTGTTCCTAGATAGCGTGTTTCGCTATCATGGTCTACCAGAGACCATAGTCTCGGACAGAGACCCGCGTTTCACGGGTGCGTTCTGGGACACCCTGTTCCAATTGTTGGGAACTAAGTTGACGATGTCAACTGCGGACCATCCGCAGACGGATGGTCAGACGGAGCGCGTCAACCGCGTGCTCGAAGATACTCTGCGCAGTATCTGTGCGGAAGCACCTCGGTCCTGGTCGGACCAGCTTCCTATGGTTGAGTTTGCACTCAACAATGCGGTACACGCATCAACGGGGTTTACCCCGTTCTACTTGAATGGGTTACGACACCCCCAGGTGCCGCTAACCTTGCGGGGAGGCACTGTGGCCTCCATCGTAAGTGGGGGAGAGGCTCGGAAAGCCTTTTCCTCCCAGGTCTCAGAAATTGAGCCCGAGTCTTTAAAAAGACAGTTGTCGTCATTTATAGACGACAGGCTGACGTTGATCAGCCGGGTTAGAGATGCAATGGCATCAGCCCAAGATAAACAAAAGGAGTACTCAGACAAAAACAGAGGAAACTTAAGTGTTTTTAAAGTGGGTGAATTGGTGTTGTTAGACACTAAAAACCTACCGCTAAAGGTGGTTAGCTCTGTAGAGAGCAACAAGTTGAAGCACCGCTTCATCGGACCCTTTGCGGTCCTGGCCAGACATGGCGCGGCGTATACCATTGACCTCCCAAAGTCAATGGCGACGCACCCGACGTTCTACGTGGGGCGTCTTAAGCGGTATCACGATCCGCTGGGCCTTCCTTCTCGGACGGAGGAAGACCAAGGTGAGAACTCACCTCCTCGAAACGAGGCTGAGCTCTCTGGACAACCGGAGTTGCCGGTGTCGAAGCCTGCGAGTAAAACGCAGGCTGGTACCCACGCGAGTCATACGAAGGGTATGACGGTACCGAATGGGAAGAGCTTGGGTAAGAGCTGTACCCATAAGTCGAGGGGTACGAATACCCCTGCGGCTCATAAGAGGGCATCCGACCATGCACCTCATGGCTTAGAACGTCTAAGCCTCGACGGAGCTCCTTCACGGCAGCAGCCGGAGCTCGGCGGTCAACGCGCCCATGGAGCTCATGAGTCTCACGACCAAGAGCGTCCAAGTCCTGACGAAGGACCTCAAGGGCACCCGGCTTGCCAGCCTGAGAGGCAGCCTGACCACCAGGTCCAAGCCCAAGGGCTATCTCGATCGCATAGACGCGATCTCGAAGCTGACGGACCTCGTCGCTTAACAGGGACCCCACAGAGTCCCGACCCGAAGTTGAGGGTCCAGAAGGATAAGGCTGAGAAGGAGCCTCGTACTCATACGCGTGCGAGAGCTCCTCCTGCCCTCCTTGACCGGAACGGCGAGCTCCACTACCATGTGGAGCGGGTCGTCCAGGAGCGGCGGCGCTCTGGGAAGCGCCAGCTGCTTGTGAAGTGGCGGGGTTACCCCTCGTCACAGAACTCGTGGGAGCCGGAAGACCGGCTCCGGGTTGACTGCCCGAAGGCTGTTGAGATTTGGGATCAACAGCCGGGGCGTAAGTAGTCCGCGGCTTTTTAGCCGCCTTACGGTGTACGGTCCCTGGGTTGACGGAACCGTACCCGCGCTCATCTTGAGCGCTGGACTTAGACTGCTGTCTAAGTCCCTCCATGACGGAGTGGAGTTGCCGCTTAGCGACTAAGTGGGCAAACTCGATACGAAGATCTCGCTGGTCCAAGACATAGGACAGCAGGCGATCTTCCCGGAGTTCTTTCAACTCCTGAACTGTGAAGTTCTTTAGAGAAACCCATCTCCAGAACAGGTCTTCTGCCTGGGTCTGGGTTACGGTGTTCTCGGGCTGTACCCAAGGGTACCCCCACACGGGGAAGAACCCACCACGGTCTTCCGGTTTCTTCCGGAGACTCGTAAATTCCTTGAGAGGAATTCGGTGTGGTGCAAGCAGCACACACCTAGCGGCCTCGATGTCGTTGACAAAGAGTGGTTCGTCCTGAACCAAGGCACGCTCATAGGCGCCACGAGAAGTGCGCCCATGGTTAAGACCACGAGGGGCCTTGAGGTGCTCCAGAAACATGGGAGACCCAGACCCCGCATCCGGTGGGTAGTATCCGCGAGGATACACCGGCGTGGCAGGCACAGGAGTGCCTTGCAGCTGAGCAGCTTGATAGCGCTCTTGCTGCTCGTCGAGATCATTGGAGATCTCTCGGGGCTCGGAGACAGCCCCCTCCTCTTCCTCATCCGAAGAGGAGTCGAACAGGGATTTGAATCCCTTAGCGACTGAAGGCTCTGACGTAGGAGAGCCAGGGGCTGCGCGCTTCTTAGCAGCAGCAGCACCCTCACCAGCCCGCTTTGGAGAAGCTGCTTTTGCAGCTTGGGCTCGAGCCTTACCTTCGGCTAAGGTAAGGTTCTTGGCAGGCGAGCTCGTCGAAGCTGCCTTTGCCTCAGATGACTTAGTATCATCAACAGGAGCGTCCTGTGAAGGAGCGTCCTGTGCAGGAGCGTCCTGTGAAGGAGCATCCTGAGAAGAAGAGGGATCCTTGGTGGATCCAGGAGAGTCCCCGTCCGACTCTGATCCTGTGATCATAGGAATGTTGAATTCCGGGGACTCCGACCCAGGACTGTGGTCCCGATAGGCGAACCGAGGGTTCGGCCTATCGTCGGGTGATAGGGAGCGCGAGCGACTGCGTCGCGGACTCCCTCCTTGCTTGGCAGCAGCAGCGGTGCGCTTGCTGGCTGCCTCGGAAGCCGCCTTGCGGACTTCCTTGCGCGAAGCGGCCTTGTCTTTCGACTTGGCCTTAGCAGTCTTCGACCTCGCGGTCTTAGACTTGGAAGGCGCCGAAGCGCCGCGGGTGCTTGCCTTCTTAGGCATCTCGGGAGGTTGACGTGGAAACCTCTGGTGTCTTGAACGCGCGAAAAGGCTGAATGAAAGCCTTGAAGCCACAACGGTGGCTCGTCGATGGGTATCGACAAGGACAGGAAAGAGAGCGGAGCTCTCTTTCTATCTCCTCATTGGTTGGGGGTGTTTCCAACCTAAGTGGGGGAGGATGTAACGGGGTTACATGAAAGGGGTACCCCAGAAAGGGTACCGCCTTTAGAAGTTGATATACTTCTGTGAGTATTTGTTTTAATACTCTGATGGAGTTGTGTGAGCCACACTGTGGTGTGGACCACACTACTGCCACGTAGGTTCGGTGGCTGAGGGCCAACCAATAGTTTTAAACCTACCTTTTATATGCATAATTAGCTTAAAGTATAGTTAATTAGGAGTTTGTATTACAGGCCAAATGAACCTAATTAACTATAAATAAATCAGTCTAAAATCTACTCTAAACTGGCTATTAAGTCCCCCCAGACCAGGGACTAGTGAACTGCCGTTCACTTAGAGTTTGTATACTCTTAATAGCACGCTTCCTCAAGCAAGGTGCTCGTGTGACCCCGTCACACAAACTGTAAGTACGCCAGATCAAGCAAAATCACTGATTCTCGTCCTAGATAAGAATGCGACAGTGGAGAAGCAGCTCCAACGACATCGAGGCAACGATGTACAAGCCCAACGTGGTCAACACAATGAAGGTGACAGTAGAGTCGGCAGTCGAGGGAAACCCATGCCGAAGTACCAAAATCACAACCAAATCAAGTCTTCAGGAGGGAATGGAAGTAGCCAAAAGACCTCGGTGACAAACAAAAAGAAAACCAATGAAGAACAAAAACAATATGATGAAGATCGCAAGAGCAGAAGCTGTTACGGATGTCACCAACCAGGACACATTTTCAGGAACTGTCCTGATCAAGTTAAGAAGGAACCTGACAGCTTGGCGAGCAGTAGTAGTGGTAACGTCCACAGCCAAGCCAACTTTACAGTATCGTCGGGCATGTTTGATCGTGGTCAACAAGAACCTACCCAAAATCAACGGGAACGCGATCAACCAGAAGGAACTCTACCACAAAGAAAAATTACAGCAAAACACGGGGTGAAACCGACTTATCGCCCCGAGCTGTGGGTTTTCGACAATGGAGCAACGCAACATTTAGCTGGAGACAAGCGATATTTTGTTAAGTATCGGAATCTGTCAAATAAAGAGCGTGAGATGGCCACAGTTCATGGGTACAACGGATTGAGTTCACCCATTGGTATAGGTTCAATCGACCTATGGGTCCAAGTACAAGAAGGTCCCGTAGTACTTCGAGTGGATAATGTGTACTACTCGCCAAACAGGACTAACTTATTTTCACAGTCGGTGGCGACAGAGCAGGGATTTCAAGTCGCGTATGACGATGCTACACGTGGGTACACACTTAGTATGAACGGTGCAATTGCGCTGGAGATCAAGATACAACCCTGCAAACTGTGGATGTTTGTGGCAGAGAACGATTTTCTGTCGAGAAAGAAGAAGCAAGAGCTGACAGCGCCAAGGTTGATGGTAAACTATGCTATAGGAGACGGTGTTGCAGACTTACAGTGTTGGCATGAACGACTCGGTCACATATGTCCTCAGTTTGTCAAACAAATGGCCGATCGTGGTCTAGTTGAAGGGATGACGCTGAGAAACAGGAAGTTTGACCTGTGTGAGGCTTGTCAGCTGGGCAAACAGCGTGCGAAAACACCGCAAAATAGTTTTGATCGTGGTGTTAAGCGCCGCAACCAGCTCGTATTTGCAGATTTACTTTTTCCACCTTCGCACTACAATTGTACCAGATTCAAAGCTATCTTGGTGGTGATGGATGCTCACACGCGCTTCGTGACGGCATACCCAGTACAGTCGAAAGAGAAGGAATCCATTAATCCTTTGCTGAAGCGTTATATCATTTGGGCAGAACGTCAATGGCCAGACTGTAAGGTGAACGAAGTACTCACGGATGGTGGAGGCGAGTTTTTGAACGACACCATGACAACTTGGTACCAGTCGCATGGTATAATACATACCACGATACCAAAGAATGTGTCGCGTTTAAACATGGTTGAGCGTACGCATCAAACCTTGACTGGCATGATGAAATCTATGATGAAAGAAGCGGGATTTCCAACGTCTTTCTGGGTGGAAGCGCTGCATTACGCAGTATACCTGAAAAACCGAACATTTTCGAGTGCAACTGATTGTACTCCTTACGAGTGCATGTGGGAGAGAAGACCAGACATTCACCATGTGCGCAAGTTCGGTGCACTGGTATATGCGCACACTAAAGTGGGGCCATCGCGACACAAATTCGCTGATAATTGCAGAATAGGCTTTGTGCTAGGGTATCGTGATGGATTACTTGGCTGTAAGGTGTATTTCCCAACGGAAGGCACTGTGCAAGTTGCTGGCGAAGTTACAGTGAATGAGCAGATTCTCTATAAGGATAGACACAAAGAAGGTTTTGATGACCAAGTGCGCGATTGGGCCATCGCGGAACATCCAGATCTAACGAGCTCAGGTCGAAGTGATTACGACCTATCAGTCGTAGGAGGAGGAAAAGATCCCAACTTCACCAGCAGCAACGGCGAAGCATCGGTTCTGCAACGACAAAGTGGTGGGGCGTGTGAAAGTAGCACACCGTGGTTTCAAAGGCCTTTGCCATCATTTAGTGATGATGTCGTGTTACATCCGAGCGTCTACAAGAAGGATGTGCCTCTTAACCGCCAACAGGACGAGCAGAATAATAACGAAGTGGACGCACCAGAAACAAATAAGGGTCGAGGCACGGTGAACAGAAGCGTAAACGAAGAACCTAGTTACTGCAGTGAAGAAGAAAACGTGCCATTTCACAACGAAGAATTGATGATGGATACCAGATCCCGTAAACATAACAAGAACCAACTTGTTGATGAGAACGTGATTCGTGGTAAGAAGAAAGTCAATGAGCAACACCCTGGTCTAGTGGAAGTTGTGGACTCTGAGGAGCCAGAAATTGAGGTAGACGATCTGCAACTGTATGCTGCGCATTCTGCAATTGCCCTATTAACAGAGGAGACTAATCCTCATCAACGAATTTGGCATGAATTAGAAGTTCGAATACCACGTACAGTTAGCCAAGCTATGGCTTCACCACAACGAGCAGAATGGTGGAAAGGTATGGAGAGGGAACTAGCAGCTATGGAGGAAAAAGATGTGCTGGAATTAGTCCCTGAGAACGACGTGCCCGACGGAACGAAGATATTAGAAACGATGTGGAGATTCCAAGCCAAAACCGACGAATTCGGGAACATTTTAAGGTATCGTCCTCGTTTGTGTGGTCGAGGAGACAAGGAAGTCCCTGGCGTTGATTTTAATGTGCTGGATACGTTCTCCCCAGTTGCGAGGATGGCGTCGTTCAGAGTGATGATTGCGTTGTGTAAGATATTCAAGCTACTAGCGTTCCAGTGTGACATAAACACAGCCTACCTAAATGCTCGAAGGAAGGTAGTCCGCTACATCCGACGCATTGCTGGATTTCCGATCAAGCCTGGCTGGGTGTACAAGGTGAAGAATGCCTTGTACGGGCTACATGAAAGTGGGCGTGAGTGGTACGATGAGTTGCACGGATGGTTAACTGCGAAGGGACTGCAAAGAAGTTCAACGGAACCATGCTTGTATTACTACATCAAGGGTGAGACTATTGCGCTGGTACTTGTATATGTTGATGATGTAATTTGCGCAACAAACAGCGAAAGTTGGAAAACTCAATTGTTTGCTGATCTCAACAACAAGTACGGAATTAAGGATTTGGGTCGTCTAAACAATTATTTAGGAGTACAAGTTGAGTGGCAGAATGATGGAGTCCTGCTAAATCAAACGAAGTACGCTAAAGAGATATTCGAGCGCTTCGGTTTCGCTGATGCGTGTGGTTGTCGTTCGCCTATGGATACGACAGTCAAACTTAGGGCGGCGACGAAAGCTGACAAGGAGACAAGTACGCCGTATCGTGAGATGATTGGTGCGTTGATGTACTTGGCAACGAGTACGCGACCTGACATCGCCTTTCCAGTAGGCTATTTGAGCCGATTTGTTCAACACCCGGGTGTGGAGCACGCTGGAGCACTAAAACGCGTGTTAAAATACCTTGCTGCAACACCAAACCACGGTATATTCTTTAAGAACCAGACGAACAGTGATGCTGAAAACGTGGAAATTAATGGCTACGTTGATGCAGATTGGGGGAATTGCCCAGATACCAGAAAGAGCGTGTCTGGCTACGTGATGATAATGGCAGGAGGACCAGTAGCGTGGGCCATTTGACGTCAAAGTATTGTTGCACTGAGTACTGCAGAAGCAGAATATGCAGCTGCTTGTGAGGCTTGTCAAGAAGGGAAATCAATCAAGAACATCTTGAGTGAAATTGTCCGCGGTCGTAAACTATCCTTCAAGATGGGTGTTGATAGTCAAGCAGCGATAGCACTTGCAACGCACCCCACATTCAGCAGAAAAACACGTCATATCGAGCTTCGGCTTCATTATGTGCGTGAAATGGTGCAACAAAAAGGTGTTGAGATATGGAAAGTCAATGGAGATGTAAATCCAGCAGATATGCTAACAAAGGCAATGGGATTCAATCGCCTCGACAAGATGAAACAACTTCTAGGAATGCAACCAAAGATCCACCAAACACAGCGTGAAGTGAAACGAGACATATACCATCACGAAATGAAGCAGCAAAGTGGACTGAACGAAGTAAAGAACCAGTTCCGAGGTGTGTGAAGCACTACCTCGGAGGGCGGCGTGTTAAGATGCTGGTCGTACAACTTATTGGTAGGTACAACACGGTGCGTGCTGCGTAAAGTCGCACACAACTGAGAAGGTGATCGAGAACAAAGCGCATAGTGAGATCAGTACTAGGACACGTGAGAGCTTTCGAACAGTAGTTTGTATTTTGCATCGGTAAGGGCAAGCAGACTCGGCTGATAGCGTGGTGGAGATCGAGTTATAAGGAAGTAGTAACAAGGTTAAGTTTCCTATCTGCTACTGTTCTTCGAACCTCCACTCGTAACAACTTCGAGCCCTGAAGCGCAGTCTAATAACGCTGCATTCTACGTAGAGATCGTTGCGAAAGGCGCACGGGTTGCCTTCAAAATGCGTCGAACTCCTCTTGAATTTGCCATGATTGGGTACTGAGTTGGCATTTCCACTTTGTTTTTCATGCATACCCTGAGTCAGGGGACTTAATGCTGAAGCCAGTTTAGAATAGATTTTAGACTGATTTATTTAAAGTTGATGGGATCATTTGGCATGTGATACAAATTCCTAAATAACTGTAATTAGTGCCTATATACGTATATAAAAGTAGGTAAAATACTATTGGTCGGCCCTCAGCCACCCGACCTACGTGGCGGTGGTGTGGTCCATACCATAATATATCCGACCTCCGACCTCTCCGACCAGATGTAGATAAACTTATAGTATACAAAAAGTAAGATGTAATGTAAAAACTCGTCGTAAAAAAGTAATTACGAAAACAAAAATGATTGGTATTCAGTTGTGGGTGTTCAGTCAGACGCGGTCAGTGCCCGAGTAACCACCCAGAGGAGGGTGTATTGAGGGGGCCGTGCCGAACGCGGTGCGGCTAGCAGGATTACCGCCTTCACGAAGAACTGTGGAGGTTAATTCCCCGTCGGGCCTCCAGACGAGTACCCTGCTTTGAGTTGTGCTTACCCCCACCTTAGTAGCTCAGCGGAAGAGCCCCCGAAAGGGACGGTCGTGGGTTCGATTCCCACCTAAGGTTTATTTGTGCTTGCTTTTCTGTGTATGTATGTCGCAGCGATTGAGCCGTTTGCGTGACGCAGTAAGTGGACCCTGATTGTGTATATGTGAGTGTGATAGCGTGTGCTGTTGTATTGACGCATGTTAAGCTTCGTAAGTCATACTTATTCTTAAGTCTGCTCGAGGATATTTTGTGTGAAACCTGGAGCAGGGTCTTGGATAGCTGGCGTCTGGAGTAGCTGTTCATGGCGCTCAATTTTGGTGTTGAGTGCGCCAGCACGGTGAAGACTACGTAGGTGTTTCAGGACAGCGCCAGATCCACGTGAGCTGATGTTGTGCTCTTCAAGGAACATCAAGACGGACTTCTCAGCTCGGGTTCCGAGTGACAGCACCTGATCGCGATAGCTGGCTTCTGTGGTGTCAAGTATGAAGCCGTCATCCAAGAACAGCTTCATGTAGGCGACAAGCTGCTTTGCGTCGGACTTCTGCTGCTTCGAGATGGGTGCCCGCCACAGTGGTGGCTCTTGAGCGTACCAACCGTACCAAGTCGCACGAAGGTGAGTCACTGCTGATCTGCGCTGCTTCTTCTTAGCTTGACTGACATCGCATTGGCTAGTTTCCGATTTTTGCCGTTTGTGTGTTCCTTGTCTAGGGCCGTTCATCTTAGCTTCCAGTGCGTCCATGCGAGCATCCTGCAGCTTCACATGCTCGATAAAGTGGTTAATGACAGCAGCTTGGTGATCGATGACCTTTTGTTCTGTGCTTCGTGTCAACTCCGTTCCAGGGAACAGTGACAGCCCTTGCTCTTCGGATGTCTTCATCCGAATGAAGCGTACGAAGAGCACATTGCCGGCGTCGATGGAGATGTTGGGCTTGCGGAGGAGGGCGAGGTCCGAGGCTCTACCGAATAGGTACCACAGCAGGCAAATTAGCGCAGCATCTTGGTAGTCGCTTGAGCAGCTCGCGTTAACATACAAATACACAAGCATCTTCTTCAAGTCAGCCTTTGAACATGGTGGTGCCTTGCTTATGAAGCCACCGCCGTCACGCTTCAAGCAAAAGTTATCTAACGTCTTTCCCATTTTGAGCAGACGAGCTTCTAACGCAGCTCGGTGCTGAGGGAACTGGTCGAGGAGCCACAGTTTAGCCTGCCGATAGTACTGCATCGCAGTGTTTCGGGCCAGTGGCTTTCCTTTTTTGCCCTCATGACACGAGGCGGTTTTCAGAAAATTGCCTACGACGTGCCGTCACCTCTGTGACTTGGAATGTGTATTGGACTGTGATTGGTGGATGACTTGGATGCGGCGCGGCTGCACCCGTGTGACACGGATGGCGATTGTGGGAATAAAATGAAGTTATGGGATAAATCCAGTACTTGACCGCAGATGGGCCCAACTGGCTGGAAGTGTGATTCCTGGGAGTGCACACCCAGGGGTGCAAAAAACACTCAGTCCAGCCGCGGACTTTCCCTTACGATGAGTGCCTAAAGTCTGGCGGAAAGTGTCTCTGGCGAACGTATCCCAGAGTACACCTCATCTTGCTGTGGACCATAGTAACGACAAAGGATCATATTACCCTGAGAAACCAACCCACTACCACCATGATCATGCGCAGGAGGCCGCTAAACCCGCTAAGTGTTTGGATCTATGGAGATAAAATGTGAGTCTGTGACGGAACAGACTTAATATCCAGAGTACCGCAGTATTACCCAGAGTTCACCCCCCTGAGTACGGGTGACCCAGAGTTCAAGATGAATCTCTGGGTTTGGATCACGAATCCAGACTCTAAATACCAAAATCAAGTGCCTCCCAAGCCAACATCCAGAGATCATCCCAACCCCCAGAGTTTCACAGAGATTTCAGGGATGACCCTGAGTTTCAGATGATTCTCTGGATTTCGAGTCAGTCTGAAGCCAGTTTGCAATCAAGTGATGTGTGACCTTGAAGAATCATCACGGATGTGCAGAGTGGACACTTTCGAGGAATCGAGAGGGAATCCTGTATCATATTAGACCAAGGCTAAAGACCCCCATTTGGCATTTTCGAACCCCGACGACAATGGAATCGCAAGACGATCGCAAGTTTGGACCGCTGAACCCAAGGTATACTCAAGACAAGACATTTGACCTCAAGCATAGTGAACAGAAGATATTTGCCCAAAGAAGAATGCAGAAGAGATAGAGAAAGAGAAGTAGCTGATAAAAGACAAACAGAGTTCAATTTTCCCTGTACTGCGCAAGTGACTTCGGCCAAGCCTGCCGACGACCATTCCGGAGGACCCGAGACTACGACCGCGGGACGCTAAGGGCACATCAACGGTGAAGGACGACCGTCTGTGTGGACTCCATCAAACTCAAGTCCAGTTAGGTGGGGACCAGTGACGGCCTTGAGCTTCCTGGAGTGATCCATCTATTCCATATCCTAGTTGGGTCACTTGCTGTGCTCGTGGTAGCCCATTTCATATTACCGAGGGTATTCTGGGGTGCTAGGTAGTCGCCTCCAGGATTTTGTATTGACTGCTTGTGTGAAGGGAAGGTTATTGATAGTGATTGTATTTTCCTCCTGTATTGGAGGTGGTGCGCGTTTGTGTGAGTCTCAGGGGAGCTAGGCCCCTGAATTTAGGACTCGAGTGAGCCTAGTGTAGGAGTGACCCACCGTCCGAGGGTCCAAAAGAATAAGTGACGGCTAGTTGTAGTGTTTGTATACTCTGTATTTGTTGGTTTATCAAGCTAAGAGGCATTTGGGTAAGGTGTCTTCTGAGTTCCAAGTCCCGGAGTTGACCGAAATCCCGGACCCTGAATCTGTGATATTCTGGGTCGGGTGATCTGATTCTCTGGGTTTGCCTTTTGGTGTGGAGGTGCGTTCTGGATTAGACGTGCACTCCGGCACTTCTTCAAGGCTACACTTACAATCGGTGGAGTGCCGTTCCGTCGAAGACAAACGAGCCGACAGGGATTACACGAGGTACCCACGCCAACCAAGGGGAGCGATTCTCTGGGTTTAAAGCTTCGCGGCTGCGAACCTCTGGATCAATCGCCTTGCTGTTGACTCTCAAGTCGATTCTCTGGGTTTACACCCTGAGGAACATCTTGGGCTGCGCTATACAAACCCCCTGGGCGATAAAGGTTTCATCGGCCTCGCCACAGCTGGTGCGCGTGCCCGGATTCGATTGTCGAGGATTTCACCGAAATCAAGTGTTGAAGGAGAGTTGAGTGCCCGTCAACTTCAAGCTACCAAGATGCCTGGAGGACGAGGGGCGAAGAAGAGTGGGCGTGGTGACGGAGGACGCGGTGAGGCGTCACGTCAGTCGCGTCGTGTTCAAGGTTTGGGGCCTGAAGAGCACAAGGACCTGGAAACAGTTGTCCGCGACGCTCGGAAGGCGAAGAGGGCTGCTCGCGAAAGCGAGGTAGCGCAAGGTCGGGACGTCGAGGCGTCTGCTGCTCAAGTTCAGTCGGTCGCTGGATCGCAAACCCCAGAGGAGCAAGTTTCCCCTGGGTCCCAAGGTTCATCGGAGGCGAATTCTGGGTCGCAGACCCCTGAAGTCCCAGAGGAGCACACCCGCGAGGGTGGTGCTCAGGCGTCGGAGGGAGGCGCCAATGTGGTTGAGTCCCCGGAGGTGATTGACTTGGTCTCATCTTCGGACGAGTCTGTGGTGGAAGTGAAGTCGGAGCCTGTGCGAGTGAAGGAGGAGGCGAAGACCCTGAGTTCCAAAGTGAACTCTGGGTTTGCACCACCTGAACCTAGGGTTTTAGCGCCGAGTCCACAAGTGAAACCTGAAGATGACATTCGGGTTATGGCTACGCCTGCTCCAGAATCGGGATCAGCGGCGTCGGATGCTGAGAACATGGTATTGTATATCCGACGTGAAGTTCGACGCTGGGAAGAGGCAAACCCTGGAAAAGTGACACCTCCAAGTGTCGTTTACGAGTGGCCGACTCCGAAACCGGATGCCAACTCGTACTTCGCTGCGGCGTATGCGACTGGAGACTACTTCAAGTGGCGTTTGTCTCTGGAGAATCAAGACGAGGCCTGGATCTCTGAGTTCCACGTAGCCCGGTGGGGCGTCGGAACGGCCCAGGATCTTATGGCAACTACGATTCCCCAGAGTATCATGACCGCGCGAGAGTGTGTCGCCATTCTACAGACTCTTTCTTTGAAGCTGGTTTCGAGTTCGTCAACTTGATTTCTGGCTGGTCTGCAACACGTGCTTCTAGGATTCCGGAAAGTCTGGTGCGTTCGGTCATGGAGGAAGTCCAGAATTTCATTGCGGTGGAACTAGTGGAGTGGAGATTGGTGACAGCTGGAGTACCTTTCAAGGTGAACTCTGAAGATCACGCCGCACCAAGCGTTCAAGAGCAAGTGCCAAGATTGGAGTACCACAAGGAAGATGGAGACGGTGATCTATTGATGACCGATTACGATGCGGATCTACTGGGTCATCAGTTCGTTCTGAGGTTCAGAGTCACTGGCCTCAGGATTTCACGAAGTCCGCGAGGATCCAGTGATAGTGAGCCTCAATCCAAGCGTTCCCAGCACGGACCACCTCGCCCACAGGTCCCGTCGACACCTTCGGTCCTATCCACACCGTCGTTGTCTTCTCTTCCAGCGTACAAGTCCTCAACCAATGCCTCGCTTCAGAATTCCACTCCCCTGAATTCCATGTCCAATGGACGTGAGTCTCTGGAGATGGAAGCCAAGGATGCTGTTCCGGACCTGGTGCCAAGTGTCATCGGTACATCACGCGCTTCAGATGAGAGTATGGCCTCAGGTGCCCAGACGTCTTACGGTAGCTCTTCATCTTCGTCGATGAGATCACTTGGACAGCAAGTAGGAGCTCTGGCGCTTGTAGCCCAGAGTGCAAGTGGTTTCACTACTGCCGGTGACCTTGGATTCCAAGTCACCCGTACAGTTATTCCGCATAAGCTTGCGCAGGTTGATCAAGAAGACGTTGAGATGGCGTCGTCAGTGCATTCTGACGCAGAGATTGCACCTAAGAAGACCAGTCTCTTCAGGATTTCATCAGCTACTGCCGAGCCTAAACTCAGAGTTTCTTCCCTGAGTTCGGGGTTTGACGGTGTGAGGGACGTCGGTGGCGACGAGCGGAGCCAGCATCAGAGTTCCAAGAGTGAGGCGCAATCTCGGCGTTCGACGAGGTCCAGGAAATCAGTTGCTTCGAACCGCTCGAGTGCATCTAGATCTGCTTCGTCTGTGTCTTCAAGATCGGGGCCCGCCCAAATCGAGCTGAATGTCTTGCGACAACAGCAGGAGTGGCAAGCCCGTATGGAGCAGGAACAACGCGAGTTTCTCGCCAGAGAACGTCTAGATGCCCTGGAGCGAGAGCGACTCAGGGAACAACGTGACTTGGACGCGCGTCGCCAGATCCAGGAACTCACGGATCGCTTGGTACATGCAGAAGTTGCCCGGCGAGATGCGGAACGGCGTATGAAGGATGCGGAAGCGTACAAGACTCATGGTCCGACCGAAACTCAGGGTGCGACCCAGAGTGTCATGGAGGCTGTACGTCTCGAGCGTGAGCGCCTAGACGCCAGTTATGCTGAGCGTTGGCAACAGCGCGAAGCCGAAGCGGATGCGGAGCGTGCGCGTTGGGCCTCCGAAGTCCACACGAGCTGGAAAGAGCAAATGTCGAATATGGAGCAGAAGGTCCAAGAGCTTGAGGCAGAAAGAGAGCGAGAGCGAGAGTCTTCCCAGAACATTCAGCGGTTCCATGCCGGCCAGGTGCGCGACCTTCGTGCAACATTGGCTCAAGTTCAAGGGCGGCGTATGACTGTGACCCCTGATGTGGCAACTAACGTGGGGTCGTCGGTGGTTCAGAACCCTGAAATCGCAACCCGATCCCAGGAAACCGACGGTGTAATCAGTGGAAACGCAATTGTCGCAGGCCAGAGACAGGGAACAGCTGATCTGAAGAACACTTCCGAAGTCGCTGTCTCTCAGCGAAGAACGACCCTCGTGCAGTCATCCGCCGACACTTCCGGCAGAACGAAGCATGTTAAGCGAGGACATGGTGTTCCTGAGACCAAGGTATCGCGAGACGTCAAGTCCGAGCCTGTACCTGTGGGAAAAATGTCAGATCCCAGAAGGACAACGGCCTCTAAGGCCCCACAAGACTCGAAGACAGATCCCAAGCGCTCTGTGTCCAAGAAGCATCGGCAGGAGAAGAAGAAGCGTAGGGATGTAAATCCGCCTTCAGACTCGGACCCAAGTTCCGACTCCAGTGACGATGACTCGTCCTCTGAAAGCTCTGATGATAGTTCGGACGAGGACCCTGGGGTTAACCTGACAGCGGCCTCCGCGACTCAGGCTGGCACTACGCTTCTGACTTTCCGGCCGTATATCAACTCGAATACTCTGGGTGAATTCGACACTAAGGCGTCACTCAGAGAACGGGTGCACTGGTGGGAGCGTTTCGCGAACATGGCAGCTCAGGGAGGTTGGTCCACGAAAATGCGAACTCAAGAACTCAAGCTGAAGCTCCCAGGAGCTGCGCGTGACTGGTTCAACCAGTTACCCAAGCATACTCAGCGTGACTGGAAGGAGTTGGCGTCTGCATTCAGGAAGAAATACTGCAAGGCGCGTTCATCGTACTCTGAACGATATTTTACGATGGAAATGAAGAACTCAGAAAGCGCCCTGGATTTCTTTTATCGTCTGAATTCTGCCGCTGGCAAGGCTGACATTGACTTTCGCAAGTCCTCGAAGCGTCTGGAGAAGCATATTCGGAGGTTCATCACGAAACTCAAGGACACGCGTCTCAAGACGTCGCTGCAAGGTCAAAGATTCAGGAATATTGCTGACCTGGAGTATGCTTTGGAGCAAGACGAAGAAGTTTGGAGTCGTAGCGACCGAGATGCTCCGCCACCCAGAGTTCGCGACTTTCGTGCCGACAACATCCCTCAGGGACGTTTCAAGCCGAAGCGTGCTGGGCGTGCGTACATGACTAGGGGCGATGTCTCCGACTCCGAGTCAGATGAAGATCTGAGATTCATGCGCGCTTCCAGGAAGTTGCGGACGAGCCCAGCGCTCCTGCAAGGATTTCGAGTGCGAATTCAGGGTCAACTCGTGAGATCTCTGGAGAAGAAGTTATCACGCCGAGCGCTGGGAATCTGCCGAGCACGAAGGGTGTCGAGTGGACTCAGACTTTGACAAACGAGGTATACCGCGTGATGGATAACATGGGATGGCGTCCACCAAACGCCTACTCTGGATCAAGTGCGAATTCTGGATACCGGTCTCCCCGTCGCGAGAACCCTAACTGGGACAAGTTCTGTGAGAAGTGCCGCAAATGGGGACATCCTGAAGAAGACTGCTGGAAAGACAGGAAGTGTGACCGTTGCCTGGAAACAGGCCATCCAACCCACATGTGTCGAGCGCAACCGTGCGAGAACTGTGGCAAGATGCATCTCGGGAAGCCGTGTGAAGACTGGAAGACCCTGGAAGCTGTGAAGAAACTCGCTCGCCAAGGTGCACTGAAGGACATGCCAAGCCAAATTCTGGATAAGCTCCTGGATGGCGAAGCAAACTCTGGGCGGCCGTCAAACCAATAAGCCCGCTGGGTGGGGACCCAGTACGCGTCGGGCCAGTGAAGGCCCCAGAGTTATGTGTTCTAGTGTATGTAGGCCCGGAGCTGAGAGCAAGAACCCAAGATAACCAACAATGCATGACTACTTTGATTCAAGATCTCATGACTTCCCCTGAAATTCAACATCCTGAACAAGTGAACCCTGGGACAGTGAACTCTGAAGAAATTAGGGAGTACAAACTGAACCTTGGGGAACGCTATGGATGGTGGGAAAACAATGATCCTGACCCAAAGAAACGTGATGTGGCGATGGTGCATGGTGCCGTGAACGACTGTCGGACGAAAATTCTCCTGGATACCGGTGCGACTGTGAACATTGTGAGTTTCGACTTAGCGCGTAAGCTCGGACTCCGCCTCAAGTCGCACAAACAAACCAAGGTATCCGGTATGGGAGGTGTTCCGACGTACATCGGCGCCAGTGCTCAGGTGAAGATCACTCTCGGTTCAAGAGTGGTGTACCTCTTGGATGTTTGGGTCGCTAATATTGGCGAAGGAATCGAAGTTCTTCTGGGTATGAGTTTCATGTTTGCAGCTGGAGTGAGGATTGGTATTCGTGAAGGTCTTGTGACGCTTCCCGATGAAGAAACGATCGTGATGTGTGGATGGAACCCAGAGGAGCGCTGGGTGTTGACATGCCTGTGGAAACCACAAGTAGTTGGTACTTGGCCCCTGGGGAATCCAAGGTGGTGAAGATTTCGTATGGACTGACGAATCCACAACGTGAGGTTGTGTGGGCAGGACGAGGTGATCGCTGGGTGACTCGTTTGATATACGCTGCAAGATCCTGGCCGGTTGCTGTGAAGGTGGTCAACATTTCAGACAAGGATGTCTGGATTGACAACAGAACTCCAGTCGCCCGGATTGTAGAGTATGGATTTTTCCCGCGTGCCGGACGCTTTGTGCGTCCTGGGTCGTTCGCATATCGTGAGTGGCAGACCCTCATTCTGGAAAATGTCCAGTCACGTGAGGGCAGGATTCGTGCAGAACGTTTAGCCGCGCTGGAACCTCCCTGTGTCGATACTCCAAAGTATCCGTGGCCTACGAAGATTTTGTCGCGACCTGCAAAGGGGCCCGATGTAGCGTTGCTTGCCTCGATTCTCAGAAGACCAAAGATCCGTCGAGTACGTTTCGCAGAAGATGCCTCAACTCAGACGGATGAAGTGTCTCCAGAGGGCTCTCGAGAATTTAGAGATATGGCTGTGGATACACATGACTTGGGTGATGGTCTTGTGGATGAGATGGCTAGCTCTGCTTCACAGACCGCCGAAACCCTGAGTTTAGAGGTTGAAATTGGCAGTGATGCTCAGGGTTGGCCAGGCGA
The DNA here is from genome assembly GCA_008079305.1 of Phytophthora palmivora. Classification (NCBI taxonomy): domain Eukaryota; phylum Oomycota; class Peronosporomycetes; order Peronosporales; family Peronosporaceae; genus Phytophthora; species Phytophthora palmivora. Next base: position 195,349 of record VOQZ01002213.1, read on the forward strand.
AGAAGGCGATTCGCTGGATTCTGTTGCAGATAATGACGACTCGCTGAACGCCGTTGAGGAATACTGGGATATCCCAATCTCTGGGATGCCTGGGACCCCATTGGATAAGTTGAAGCAGGAATACGAGCGTTGCATGAGACTGTCGACCGAGGACCTTGACTATGAGCCTGCGGTTTATATGCGGGAAGGAAGCGAGTTACTCTCTCAGTTGCGTGACCAGTTGGTTATGCTTCCTGAGATGAAAGACTTGACCCCTGAGTGCAAAATCGAGGAGGCCGATGTTGGAGTCCCTGGGAAGACGACGCCTGAGATGGAAGATCAAGTGCGACGAATTCTAGAGTATCATCGGAAGATTTTCTTGGGAGATGGCAATGCAGCTCCCCCACCCGCTCGTGGAGTGGTGTGTGACCTAGACGTGGGTGACGCTAAACCAGTTGCTCAGCGCCCAAGGTCTATTGCACCGCATCTGTGGACCAAGGTGTATGAACTTCTGAAGAAGCTTCTGGAGAATGGACTGATTGAAACCTCTGCCTCTCCCTGGGCATCTCCGATCGTGATCGTCCTTAAGAAGAATGGTGTGGATATCCGGATGTGCATTGACTACCGTGTGGTGAATAGCTTCATCAAGCTCTCACACTACCCCTTGCCACTCATTGATGATCTCTTGATTGGCTTTGAATCGGCGATGTGGTTTATGAGTTTGGACATGGCGAGTGGTTTCTGGGCTATCAAGATGACCGAAAGAGCCAAGTTAATCTCTGCGTTTGTCTGTCCCTATGGACACTACCAGTGGGTCAGGATGCCGTTCGGCCTCAAAAATGCACCATTGATCTACCAGGCGGTGCTCAATAACTGCCTGTGGGGATTCTTGCGGTTGCCCCCTGAGGAAGAGGCTGAGGTGGATCAGGATGTCTTACATTTTCTGGGGCTGAACTCTGGGGAACCCAGAGTTTCAGGTGATAGTGTACCACGTCTCCCAGTGTTGACAGACGAGATGACGGTGTTTCAGCGCAATATCCCGGCTCCCTCTCAGATGGGACCTGTCCTGGGTCGAAGTTCGTACATCGATGATATCGCCCATGGTGCTCCTACTTGGGAGCAACTATGCCAGGACCTGAATGCGTTGCTATTTCGCCTACGATACTGGAATATCTCCGTGAGTCTTCCTAAGAGTGAGTTCGGAAAGTTGTCCATCCCGTACCTCTCGCATGAGATTAGTGCTGAAGGTATCAGGGCAATTCCAAAGATCGCCAAAGGTGTCAAGGATTTACCGTTTCCGACAACATTGAAGGGGGTTCAGAGTTTCATGGGAAGTCTGAATTACTACAACAAGTTCATTGAGGATCTACCCGTGATTGCAGCCGTCCTGTACGAGTTGACCGAGGAGCAGATGAAATCCAAGAGAGATTTGTCTAGAGCCCAGGAAGCCTTTGAAATTCTGAAGCACAAGATTGTCTCAACGCCACTGCTCAGACATCCTGACCGCTCAAGGCCGTTCGTGATTATTCCGCACGCAAACCCGTGGGCGGCGTCCGCTGTGTTGGGCCAGGAATACGACGGGATCGTGCATCCGGTCCGTTTCACAGGACGAATTCTGAATGATGCTGAGCTGAGGTACCACATTGCTGAGAAGGAGGTGATTGCTGTCCTGAGAGTCCTGGAGGTGTTTCGTACCTGGTTGAAGGCAGTCCTAAGATCGTCGTTTACACGCGATACTCTGTGTTGAAATGGCTGCTGACTTCTCAGTCTGCAGATGGTCGAACCGTGAAGTGGGGACTGAAGTTATCTCACTGGGATCTGGAAATACGCAGAGTTCAACGCGACGAGGACGGTCTCGCTGCGATCCTAGGTGCGGGTATCACCCCCAGAGAACACTTGGATGAAGTCGCTGAGAACCTGATCCCGGCCAAGGGGCGCGTCAAACCTCCAGTACCTATCAGTATAGAGATGCTGGAAGCGGATTACGAAGGTTACATTCTGAGTTTCGATGGTGCGGCTAAGACGTCCACGCGACAAGGGAGCTGTGGGTGCATCCTATGGCGTCTCCCCGGGTGGGAGATCTTAGACGCTCAGGGTTTCATCCTGGGAAACGTGACTGTAAATGACGCTGAGTATCATGGGCTCCTGAAGGGCCTCACTCTGGCGATCGAGCAAGGGATTCAGGATATCGTTGTGGTCGGAGATTCTAGGATTGCTATTCAGCAAGCCCAGGGTCTCATCAACTGCAACCAGCCCAATCTCCAGAGGAAGCTGGCCGAATACGAGGTTCTGAAGACTAAGTTCAAGTCTGTGCGTCTGGTACATGTCAAGCGAGAGTTCAACCAGGCAGCAGATTATCTGACGTCCAAGACCCTTGCGCTTGGAGAGTCCTGGAAAGTGGAGGATGCCGACGAACGAACACATCTGCAGTTGGTGTCAAAGATCCACGAGAAGCTGGTAAAGCCGAAAGTGTTGCCGAACACTGGAATTCAGAAGGATGACCCTCAGGGTGTGGAAACTCTGAGTGTGCCAGGACCTGAGTGCGCCCCGTTACCTGCGGCGGCCAAAGTGTTCGCCGTCATAACTCGCGCACAAACTCAGGAGTCCGAAATTCAAGGCGAACCTATGGGGCCCCTGGAATACCAGGCCGAGCGATGGCGTCGCATCAAGGTGCACCAGGATAAAGATGATATTTGTTGCAACTCAAAGACTTTCTGAGAGGCAACACTGAGAAACTGTCGCATGCTCAAGCCAGGAAACTCGCGAAAGTCGCTGATGATTTTGTGCTGGACTCCAGAGAGGTCTTGTATCGCTTGAGTCGGTCAACTAGAGATCGCCCCCGGGACATGGTCGATGAACTCAGACTGGTAGTGCCGAAAGCTCTTCAACCTGATATCCTGCATTACGCACATGAAGATTTTCAGGGTGGACATCAGGGAATCACGAGGACGTACGAGAAGCTGCGTTCTGAGTTCTATTGGCATGGCATGTATGCCGACGTGGAAGTCTTTGTCAAAGAGTGTGTGGATTGCGCTAGCGGCAAGGGGCGCCCTCAGAATCCGGGCCTTCCCCTGGGAACATCGAACCCAGGCGCCCTTTCGAAGTCGTGTCTATGGATTTCGTGACGCATCTGCCCAAGTCAGACCGTGGGAATACATTCCTGTTACTATTCCAGGACTCGTTCTCAGGGTTTGTCATGTGCAAACCCATGAGCTCTACTACCGCGCAAGACGTCGCTGAGGTGTACGAGGAACAAGTTTTCAGGAGGTTCGGAGCGAGCTCGATGCTGAGGCACGACCAAGACCCGAGGTTCATGAGTGAAGTGTTTACACGCTTTCGTGAACTTCTGGGTAGTAAGCAGCGGGCCACTCTGGCGTATCGCCCCCAGGCGAACGGACAACAAGAGCGGTCAGTGCAGACTGTTGTGCGCAGCATCCGAGCTTACATTGCTGAGGCAGACCAGAGTGACTGGGACGACCATGCAGAACGCCTGATGTTCGCTCTGAACACGTCGTTCGATGCTACTCGCCTGGATACTCCGTTTTTTCTGGTACACGGCTGGGATGCACATGGCACGGTTTCAGCGATGCTAGGGCCCAGGCCCTCGAGTGTTCAAGAGCGCACCGCGTACGAATGGCGCAGGAAACTGCAGCGAGATTATAGTTACGCTCAAGCTTGCGCTGAGGATCTCCAGAAGAAGGCTAAGCGGGTGCGCTCTGCCAAGCAAACCAGGAAGTGGAAAGAATTGTCGGAGCGACTGAGGTCGGGGTTCGCGGCGGGCGATGCTGTCTGGTTGTACATACCCAAAGTGCAACCCGGGTTGAGTCGCAAGCTAGCCCATATGTGGCATGGCCCCTTCAGAATCCAGGAAATCCATGATAATTTCCGCGTGAAACTCAGAGTCGAGAACACTGGCTATCGCGTGAATCCCTGGGTACACGTGAGTCGCCTGAAGCCTAGAGCACTGTTCCCGAAACGGCCCACTGTGGAGATGGAGGTGAGTGAAGACGACGACTTCGACGCAGCGTTGTTGCCCGAAGATAGCTGGGAACCAGATGTTGTGAACGATGAATACGAAGTCGAACGAATCTTGGATTTGCGATGGACTAAACGAACTAGGACATCAAGACGGATACGCGAGTATCTCGTGAAGTGGAAAGGTTATGACGAGACCGAGTGGCTCCCCGTGTCGAAGCTAAACTGTGGTGCCTTGCTATACGAGTTTAATCAAGGTGCAAGAGCACGAGCCCGTTTCCAGGCCATGCAGGCCGGCGACGATCACCCAGGAATATAGTATCCTGAGGTGATTGTGATCCAGAGTTGCAAGTGAGTTTCAGGGGATAAAACCCTGAGTTTTACCGAGAAACTCTGAGGAAGATCGAAGGAATGTGTGGAGATTGGAGACAGAAGTGTAATTGTGGTTTTATTTGATTTGATTCGATTATGGATAAGGACGCTGCCGAAGTTTGGACATCATATGGAGTATTAAGGAGCAAAGTGATGCCGATGAGCCTCACAGAGGTGATGGACTTCAAGTGAGCAACCCAAAGAACAAGCTAGAAGATGTTGACACTCTGAGAAAGATGACGTGAAAAACTCTGGGTATTATTGGGAATTATGCTATGACATGTAAAAGCTAAGTTATTCCCAGGGTTAATAGACGTCTTGGCCTCTCACGAGTGTGTAAGAGATAAGGGGTTGAGCTTGCGGATGGCCACGGGCTTGACGTGACGCTTGACGTTGCTTGGCACATATTGGAGCCACTCTTCATCATCGATCACGGTGCTCCATTGGACTCGAGCCGGCTCCCGCATATCCAGAGTCGCTAGCTGGAGATCGAGGCTCTCGCACGCAGGTCCCCCGAGCTCCTCGGCCCTGGGATCCTCCCAAATCCAGTAGCAGCACTTGTCTGGAAATTGCCAGAGACCGGTTCGTTCCACAATGACGGTAAAAAGCCTGGGGTGTCGTGAGAGCGGTCCAAGAGTGTCTTGAATGCCCTGCGAAGCGCATTACGGCGTGACTTCCGCTGAGACTCCAGGATGATGTCTGCCCTCTCTTCAGTCGGGATAGGTACCCAGTGTCCGCGTTCCCAGATCGCCTGTGCGTGCTTGTGCATGACATCCACGATGTCCTCCACTAGTTTGAGCGCTTTGGCGTACAACATGTCGCGTTCGTGGAAGTAAAAGACCCGGATGCGGCCTTGGAGCATGGTTACCCAGGGTTCAGAGTCCAAAATCTCCTGATACGCTCTACGGTTCCAGCGATCATGAACGACATCATACGAGTACTTGTGAATCTCGTACTCTGGGAACCCAGGAGTCTGGCACGAAGCACTCTTGGTCGAACTTGGATACTGCACCAGAACTCCGTAGATACGCCAAGAAGTCTCACCATTCTCAGGATCCTCAGCAGTCTGTAAATCGTCCACAGTTAACTCTGCGTATGATTTCCGTGCCAGAGCGGATGGATGTTTCGGACGTGTGATAGCCTTGTTCCCCAGAGATCCACTAGAACTTTGAGGAGCCGAAGTATTCTTCTTGGTCGCCTTGCGACGTTGCTTCTTGGGTTTCGGGTTGGAACCCTGAGATTTCTCACTGGAGACGGAACGGGGACGTTTGGCGGGAGGTTTGGATTCCAGAGTTTCTTTGGCTCCAGCACCTTCCTTGTCCTCAGCGTCGTCATCTTCGTCCAGAATTTCAGGGGCGAGTTCTTCATCTTCTTCCTCAGAACTGCTGCTGGAGGAGCTCTCCTCCGGTTCCTGGTTTGGAGGCTGATACTCTGGGTCATTCTCGACGTCATCAACTGTGGAATCTGCATCCTCGTCAGGGTATACCACATGATCATCGAGGTTTCCCCAGGGCGCCGGGATGTCCCCACGTCGGAGCCGCCGATCCAAGCGTTCATCGGCCATCTCGTAATAGGCCTCAGGGACGTACTTGCTCCACGGTGTCTTGTCGAGGCGACGCCAGTACATCATGCTGACAAGCATCTTGACTAATTGTGGCTGTCGGAAATGTCCGTGAGCCGCTCGATCACTGCCAATCCACTCCATAGCGGTGTCGTACTTGAGGCCCGCGAGAATAGCCTGACGCACGTCCGGACGAACTTCCTTCCAGACGACACCACCAGGTAGCATTGAGTGAGCAGCCTCCTTGGAGACCACGGTCTTCTCGCCAGCACGACGTACTGAGTCGCGGCCAGGCTGGTGGTCCTTGGGGCGACGCTGACCTTGCGAACTTTGGAGGCTGTGGGTGCAGCTGCTTGCCCGACGTTTTGGAACCCTGGGGTTGCTTGGACTTGGAGGGCTTCGTGGAATTCTGGGACTCCTTAGAACCCTGAGTTTTGTTGCCGCCACCCGAGCCACTCTGAGAATTGCTGCCAGTGCCCGTGAGATCCAATACTTCGGGACGATTGGTGGAATCAGACCCTGAAGATGGGGGCATGCGCTGGCTCTTCTCGGGATACGGAGCTACCGCAGCTTTGCGTTTGTCCATAGCAGCCACATTCACGACTGTGTCCCAGGATTCAGGGGGTTTCGCGTCCTTGACGCAGAGCTCGAAGAGGTCATGGAGACGCTCCCAATTCCCCGTGAAGTCAGTGTGCTCCTGCAAGAAGTCAGAGAACTTCCAGGGATCCACAGTGGCGGACTCGAGGCGTGACTTCAGGATGCGCACCTGTGCCTCAGAGTCGGCAAGGCGCGCCTTGAGCTCTGCTCTCTCAGATTCCAGAAAATCGATTTCATCCTGGTACCGAGTCTTCTGCTCATGCAGCGCGATCTTGTGCTCAGACTTCGTAGAATCCAACTTGCCCAGAGCCTCCTGAAGCTCCAGAAACCAGTAGTCGCAGGTGAATTTCCAGGAGCGTTTCAACTCCTTGATCTTGCGCCGAGTGTCGACTGCCTGTTGAATGGCAGTGGGTCCTTGCTGAGCAACGGCCAGAGAACGCATGCTTCGGTACGCCCCAAGGACTTGGCGCAAATAACCAGTTGTCTTGAACACACGCTCTGCGAACCGCGTGCTGTTGAAGTGGCGCAGGAGCGAAGCCATTTCACGCCGAATCCCGATGGAATTCAGAGAATTGTCCAGATCGTACGACGAAAGAGGTGAACGCCGTGGGTTTAGAACATCGACCCCACCTTTCACGCCACAAATTTCCTTCAGCTCCCGACGATCTTCATCCGAGAGCTCCTCAAAGCCAATGAGGGTGGTCGCACCACCGTAACCCTCCATGGCAAAGGCACCTGAGCGGATGTCATTTACAATGCCAGGAACTCCCACGAGGTATGCATTGGTCTTGAGATTAGGGGGATCCGGTAGCTTCCAGTGCGGAGGACACTCAGGAACCAGAAAGTCAGGAAGATCAACTTCCTCCTGCCGAAGCATACCCGAGTAGATTAGCCCCCGGACGTCCTCCAAGGTCGCATGTCGTGGTGTCTTGAACTCAGGGGCGTCCTCCTGGTTCACCTCCGGAGCCTTGGATTCAAGATCCTTGTCGCCAGCTGCAGCGTCCGTAGAAGCTTTACCGTCAGCTTCACTCATGTTGGTGCCAGAGGACTTGCTCGCGGCATCAGAGGGCGGGACTTCCTTGACCTCCTTCGCCTCGGACTTGCCCACCAAAGTGTCGCTGGGTAGCGCCTTTTGAGAATCGCCCGCCTGCTTGGAATCGTCGACCGCCGGAAGGGCCACGTTGCTGGAAGAAGCCGTATCCTGGGCCGACGCCGACGCTTGTTTGCTGTCCGTGGGTGGAGACTTGCCCATGTCGACAATTTGTGAAATGGGGATATGACCCCGTGTTGCCCGTTGGAGATTTTGCGCTTGAGAAGAGAACCTTGAAGATAGGTCCCGACCAACCGTTAGGGAGACAGGGTGTCGTCGAAGTGTGTGGAACCCAGGGAGTCTACAGAGTGCAACGGTCGTGTTGATGTTAACGGCGGCTGACGCTCTGTGTTTTCGTGGCCTGGCCATGGTTCACCAGTTCGAAGCGATTTCCTCTTTGATGGACCTGGACCAGGAGGGGCGGTTGACACGAGGCGGTTTCCAGAAATTGCCGACGACGTGCCGTCACCTCTGTGACTTGGAGTGTGTATTGAATTGTGATTGGTGGATGACTCGGATGCGGCGCGGCTGTACCCGTGTGACACGGATGGCGATTGTGGGGATAAAATGAAGTTATGGGATAAATCCAGTACTTGACCGCAGATGGGCCCAACTGGCTGGAAGTGTGATTCCTGGGAGTGCACACCCAGGGGTGCAAAAAACACTCAGTCCAGCCGCGGACTTTCCCTTACGATGAGTGCCTAAAGTCTGGCGGAAAGTGTCTCTGGCGAACGTATCCCAGAGTACACCTCATCTTGCTGTGGACCATAGTAACGACAAAGGATCATATTACCCTGAGAAACCAACCCACTACCACCATGATCATGCGCAGGAGGCCGCTAAACCCGCTAAGTGTTTGGATCTATGGAGATAAAATGTGAGTCTGTGACGGAACAGACTTAATATCCAGAGTACCGCAGTATTACCCAGAGTTCACCCCCCTGAGTACGGGTGACCCAGAGTTCAAGATGAATCTCTGGGTTTGGATCACGAATCCAGACTCTAAATACCAAAATCAAGTACCTCCCAAGCCAACATCCAGAGATCATCCCAACCCCCAGAGTTTCACAGAGATTTCAGGGATGACCCTGAGTTTCATGTGATTCTCTGGACTTCGAGTCAGTCTGAAGCCAGTTTGCAATCAAGTGATGTGTGACCTTGAAGGATCAACATGGATGTGCAGATTAGACACTATCAAGGAATCGAGAGGGAATCCCGTGTCATATTAGACCAAGGGTAAAGACCCACATTTGGCACTTTCGAACCCCGACAACAATGGAATCGCAAGACGATTGCAAGTTTGGACCGCTGAACCCAAGGTATACTCAAGATAAGATATTCGACCTCAAGCATAGTGAACAGAAGATATTTGCCCAAAGAAGAATGCAGAAGAGATAGAGAAAGAGAAGTAGCTGATAAAGACAAACAGAGTTCAATTTTCCCTGTACTGCGCAAGTGACTTCGGCCAAGCCTGCCGACGACCATTCCGGAGGACCCGAGACTACGACCGCGGGACGCTAAGGGCACATCAACGGTGAAGGACGACCGTCTGTGTGGACTCCATCAAACTCAAGTCCAGTTAGGTGGGGACCAGTGACGGCCTTGAGCTTCCTGGGGTGATCCATCTATTCCATATCCTAGTTGGGTCACTTGCTGTGCTCGTGGTAGCCCATTTCATATTACCGAGGGTATTCTGGGGTGCTAGGTAGTCGCCTCCAGGATTTTGTATTGACTGCTTGTGTGAAGGGAAGGTTATTGATAGTGATTGTATTTTCCTCCTGTATTGGAGGTGGTGCGAGTTTGTGTGAGTCTCAGGGGAGCTAGGCCCCTGAATTTAGGACTCGAGTGAGCCTAGTGTAGGAGTGACCCACCGTCCGAGGGTCCAAAAGAATAAGTGACGGCTAGTTGTAGTGTTTGTATACTCTGTATTTGTTGGATTTATCAAGCTAAGAGGGCATTTGGGTAAGGTGTCTTCTGAGTTCCAAGTCCCGGAGTTGACTGAAATCCCGGACCCTGAATCTGCGATATTCTGGGTCTCGGGTGATCTGATTCTCTGGGTTTGCCTTTTGGTGTGGAGGTGCGTTCTGGATTAGACGTGCACTCCGGCACTTCTTCAAGGCTACACTTACAATCGGTGGAGTGCCGTTCCGTCGAAGACAAACGAGCCGACAGGGATTACACGAGGTACCCACGCCAACCAAGGGGAGCGATTCTCTGGGTTTAAAGCTTCGCGGCTGCGAACCTCTGGATCAATCGCCTTGCTGTTGACTCTCAAGTCGATTCTCTGGGTTTACACCCTGAGGAACATCTTGGGCTGCGCTATACAAACCCCCTGGGCGATAAAGGTTTCATCGGCCTCGCCACAACTGAATGCATGAAGAACGCCAAGGACGACAAGAAGAAGAGAGTTACCAGAGATATATGAGAGTTATGAGAAAGATAAAACGATAAACAGAGTTCAATTTGCTTGCTACTGCACAAATCCGCTTGAGAGGTATCCAAGCCACTGCGTCGAGGACGTACGCCGTGTGATCTCCACTAAATTAAGTCCCCTTAGGTGGAGATCAGGTAACGTAGAGACCTGAGAGGACCCGCCTATTCCATATCCTAGTTGGGTCGTTTGTTTTGTCTCTAGCGGTAGCCCATTTCATATTGCTCGTTTGGACAGGCTCTGGAAACTAGACAGTCGTTTCCAGGGTGCAAGGTAGACTGTTATATATAGCTGATTGTATTGGTTTATATTTCCCTCTATATTAGAGGGTGGTGCGCGAACGTGACAGGGATACCAGACAGACCAGGTGTCTGGTAGCGAGTCCCTAGTTGACCTGGAGTATTAGCCCACCGTTCAAGGGCCCAGAAAGAATAAGGACGGCTGTATATTTGTATATTCCCGAACTCTGTATATTTGTTGGTTTATCTCTGAGAGTCAAGTGTCTCGGTTCTGGATTTGTGATATTCAGACACCGATATCAGACTTTTCTCTCTGGTATTAACCTCTTTCCGACCACCCATTTTCTGGTAACCTATTTGGTTTCCGGAAACTCCGACTCCCGAACGCTCCTGGAAGGACTTCCTGAATCCCGACACCAGACTCCAAGGAAACACAACTTCTCTTCACTTTAAACTCTAGATTCTGGCGAGGGTCATATTCCCAAGACAACGAACCCATAAGGTACCACACGCCCACCTACGTTGTACGGCTCTGAAATACTTTCAGTAGTCATATAACCTGGTTCACTATACGCCACCTGCTCCGCGACCAAAGTTTTCACCGACTTCGCGATATTCCTGTATCGCCTGAATTTGGCGGCTGAACGCGCGGACGTGCGTTTCCGGAAGTCTGAGCGCCGACGTGAGCAGCACATCAAGCGATTCATCAGGAACCTCACGGATGTGACGCTCAAGACGACCCTGCAGAGTCAGCGTTTCAGGAAGGTTTCTGACCTGACGTATGTTCTGAAGCAGCAAGAGGAAGTGAACCCGAGTGGAGTGCATTCTGGTCGAGGGGCGCAGCCTCAAGATTTCAGAGCAGCCAACGTTGCTCGGAATGGGCCACGGATGAATCGCCCGAATCGGGCCTACGTAGCCCAGGACGACGAAGCCCAAGGCTCCGATACTCAAGTGGCGTTCGAAGACGACGAAAGGGCAGACTTAGCTGCGCTGAGTACGTGCGTTCAGGACGTCCTGCGAGATGGCAACCCGGATGCCAAATTGTTAACCCGGGAAGACCTTATTCACGAGGTCTATCGTGTGATGAACAGTGTGGGATGGAAGCCCAGAGATCCAGCAGCTGGACCAAGACCACCACCACCAAGACAACCTCAGCAGCCAAGTTTTCGGCCGAATAACCCGGATCGCATGGAGTTTTGTGAGAATTGTAAGAAGTGGGGACATCGACCGGAGAATTGGTGGGCTGTTATGGTTTGTGATCGTTGTCAGAGGCATGGACATCCAACGCAAAGGTGTGAGACGAAAGCATGCCTGAAATGTGACCAAATTCACGATGGAAGATGCGAAGACTGGAGAGCTTTCCAAGAGATCAAGAAATTGCTGCAGCAAGGAGGCCTAGCTGACCTTCCAAGCCACATTCGGGAGGACATCCTGAATGGCAAGGGCGATTCTGAGGGAGCGCAGTTAAACTACTAAGCCCGCCGAATGGGGATTCGGTACGCGTCGGGCTGAGAAGACCCTCAGAATTGTGTGTGTTAGCTTATGTTGGCCCCGAATTGCGGAACCAGAACCAAGATAATCTACAATGTATGACCTCCCTGATTGACCATGAACCTGTGTCTTTGGAGTGCACTCGTACTTGGTATTCGAGGTCTCCACTTCCCGCCCAACCCGAAGGGACAGCTGATTTTAAGCTGAACTTCGGAGAACGGTATGTATGGTGGGCACATCATGATGAAAAGGATGACAAGCAGCAGGTTGCTACGGTTCACGGTGCGGTGAATGATTTCAGGACGCAAATATTGTTGGATACCGGAGCGCCTGTGAGTATGATCAGTTTGGATCTTGCGCGCAGACTCACGCTCAAGTTAAACTCGCAGAAGCGAATCAAGGTGTCCGGCCTGGGCGGCGTACCCACTTACATCACCGCAAGTACGCAGATCAAGATCACTTTGGGAAGACGTGTTGTCTACATCCTGGATGTTTGGGTAAACAACATCGAAGAAGGCGTTGACGTGCTTTTGGGAATGGATTTCATGTACAGTGCTGGAGTACGGTTATGCATCCGCGAAGGAACGGTGGCACTCCCCGATGAGGAATCCGTTTTGATGTATGGCTATATAGTTCGGAGACACCGTGAGCGGAACATCCCGATCACCCCGTTGCAGGACGTGCATCTACGCCCTGGAGAACACGTGAATGTGAAGATCCGGTATGGTGAATGTCAGCCACTCCGAGGAGGTGATTTGGGCCAGAAGGGGTTACCTGTGGGTGACTTAAGTTCTGTATGGCGCTAAGTCGTGGCCAGTAGCCGTGTAGGTGGTGAGCATTTCTGACAAGGACCTCTGGATAGGCTCGTCTACACCAGTAGCTCGAATTATGGAGTATGGTTGTTTTCTAAGAGCAGGGCGTGTTGTACGACGTGGAGTACGAAGGTATCAAGAATGGCAACATTTCATTTACGAGAGCACTTTGTCTACGCAAGCTAGGATGAGGAAGGAACGTTATGAGCAGGCCCTTCGGGTTACTGCTCCGCATTCGGTCCCGAAGCGTTCCTATCAGTGGCCTACAAAGCGGTTGATGATACCTCAGGCTAAGGGCGTTGAAGTTCGAGTGGCCGGACTACATAAACGGTCGATGGCCATAATTTCGGCATGTTTAAACGGAAGTGAGCCTGAGCATGCTTTGCAAAAGAGCGTGAGTACGGAAGCAGTGAGTGATGATGGATCGAAAATATCTACAGCGGCTCGTTCGAGTACTCCTTTGGAGCGGCTGGAAGAAGAATACATCCGGTGCATGCGAGTGAACGCTGAAGATCTCGACCAGTTGCCCGCTGTCTTTATCCACGACGGAAGTGATATGATGTCACAGTTGAAGGATTAATTGGCTATGCTGGCCGAGTTACAAACCTCAGCCGAAGATGTGATATTTCGAAGGCTGATGTCGGGGGGACGTGGGGTGACCACTGGAGCTCAGGAACGTCAACTCAAAGTGATCCTGAAACACCATCGCAGTATCTTCTTTAGGGATGGCAAAGCGGCTCCTGCTCCAGCTCGGGGTGTGGTTTGCGATTTGGAAATCGGGGATGTGAAGCCTGTGGCTCAGCGCCCGAGACCAGTTGCACCCCAAGTTGCCATCAAGGTGTATGAGCTACTGAAGCAACTCCTGGAGCCCAAGTTGATTGAATATTCGGAGTCCCTCCTGGGCTTCTCCGATTGTGATCGTCTTGAAGAAGAACAGTGTATCCGTCGGCTGGGTTGGATCTTCCTTCTGAAGTTGCTCGATCTGCGTTGGTTGAAGTCTTGACGTGATGTCGGGGTCGTAGAGTATTCACAACACTCGCCGGTAGTAGATCCGGAGTCCACGCGATTAGATCTAGCTTGGATCCGGAGGCCTAGATCTGGATCTGACCTTGTGGTAATTCTTTTAGTGTTGTTCTTCCTTTCCTTGAGGTCCTTTAGTTGCTTGACGTTTCCTATAGCGTGATCTTGGTAGTTGAGATACTGAGGATCACCGGCTCATATACGGGATCCTGGGTCTGCACTTAGGGTAAGATACTAGGAGGTTGGATCTAGCCAATATATCATCTAGATATTATCAACCACTCTAGATCTGCACACCTAACTCGCTATTAATACAGTAGGGGCAATGTAGTTCCCGTTTCCAGGCGCGTAGCCAAGCGCTTGTCTCGTACAATGCAAATTCGGTTCTGATTTAATGTTAAGACCTATCCCATCCTGTATCCTATCCTTAACGACACATCGACTGATTACGCTATCCTGATTCTTGTCCCGTCTTGTTCCTCACCATCGTAGCAGTCGACATCTTTGCAGATCACCCTGGACCAGGACCATAAACATTAGATCACTAGTCGCAATGTTGTGATCTGGACTTCTCCTTTCTCCAATATCGTAATCATCACCCATAATATCCAGATCACACGTCTCCCGAGTCAGACCACGCCTTAATAGGCCAGATCACGCTGATCCAATCGCAGATCGGCTAAATCTCCTTGATCTAAGGCTCCCATGTCTGATCCAGTAGTAATACTTCGTAACAAGCATAACCATAATATGTCCAACGTTACTCGATGCTGTTAATCCTCCAATCATCACCCAGCTCTGTCATAATATCTCTGGACTTCCAGATCACTCGGATCCGCCTATGGACCTAGGTCCATAAACCTTGATCTAAGTTCACTGAATGGAACCTGACACGCGAGCCGTTCTCGGCTTCGCAGATATCGACTTTGATCCAGATCCATGCATCTAGATTGAGATCACTGGTTCTCAAAGTATATGTAGGCATATCGCCTCACCCATCTTATAATCATGCAAGTCCCACATCATCCATATCCATATCAAATCATTCCAACCCTTCGGATCTGGGTATATGAGTAGATCGTATGCCAATCCATCCATCACGTCCCACTCAGGGCTCCACTGATCTCCTTCAATCTGGTGACACGAGGCGGTTTCCAGAAATTTGCCGACGACGTGCCGTCACCTCCGTGACTTGGAGTGTGTATTGAATTGTGATTGGTGGATGACTCGGATGCGGCGCGGCTGTACCCGTGTGACACGGATGGCGATTGTGGGTAGAAAATGATGTTATGGGATAAATCCAGTACTTGACCGCAGATGGGCCCAACTGGCTGGAAGTGTGATTCCTGGGAGTGCACACCCAGGGGTGCAAAGAACACTCAGTCCAGCCGCGGACTTTCCCTTACGATGAGTGCCTAAAGTCTGGCGGAAAGTGTCTCTGGAGAACGTATCCCAGAGTACACCTCATCTTGCTGTGGACCAGAGTAACAACAAAGGATCATATTACCCTGAGAAATCAACCCACTACCACCGTGATCATGCGCAGGAGGCCGCTAAACCCGCTAAGCGCTTGGATTTATGGAGATATATGCGAGTCTGTGACGCAGCAGACCTAATATCCAGAGTACCGCATGATTACCCAGAGTTCACCCCCCCTGAGTACGGGTGACCCAGAGTTCAAGATGAATCTCTGGGCTTGGATCACGAATCCAGACTCTAAATACCAAAATCAAGTATCTCCCAAGTCAATATCCAGAGATCATCATAACCCTCCAAGGACCCCCAGAGTTTCACAGAGATTTCAGGGATGACCCTGACTCTTCAGGCAAGTCCAGTAAGAATTGTGAGAACACCCAGTGCATTTTCTTTGAAAGACGTGAAGCTAACTACTTCACAAAATACGAAAGCAATGTCTAAGCTTATTCTGTGCTGCACCCCAATATGATTGCTTTCTCGGTAATACGTTGTGCCACGCAGCTTCTGTGTTCAGTGATCATCGTTTTCTTCATGTGATTCTCTGGATTTCGAGTCAGTCCGAAGCCAGTTTGTAATCAAGTGATGTGTGACCTTGAAGGATCAACATGGATGTGCAGGTTGGACGCTTTCAAGGAATCGAGAGGGAATCCCGTGTCATATTAGACCAAGGCTAAAGACCCACATTTGGCACATTCGAACCCCGACAACAATGGAATCGCAAGACGATCGCAAGCTTGGACCGCTGAACCCAAGGTATGCTCAAGACAAGATATTCGACCTCAAGCATAGTGAACAGAAGATATTTGCCCAAAGAAGAAATGCAGAAAGAGATAGAGAAAGAGAAGTAGCTGATAAAAGACAAACAGAGTTCAATTTTCCCTGTACTGCGCAAGTGACTTCGGCCAAGCCTGCCGACGACCATTCCGGAGGACCCGAGAGTACGACCGTGGGACGCTAAGGGCACATCAGCGGCGAAGGACGACCGTCTGTGTGGACTCCATCAAACTTAAGTCCAGTTAGGTGGGGACCAGCGACGGCCTTGAGCTTCCTGGGGTGATCCATCTATTCCATATCCTAGTTGGGTCACTTGCTGTGCTCGTGGTAGCCCATTTCATATTACCGAGGATATTCTGGGGTGCTAGGTAGTCGCCTCCAGGATTTTGAATTGACTGCTTGTGTGAAGGGAAGGTTATTGATAGTGATTGTATTTTCCTCCGATATTGGGGGTGGTGCGCGTTTGTGTGAGTCTCAGGGGAGCTAGGCCCCTGAATTTAGGGTTCGAGTGAGCCTAGTGTAGGAGTGACCCACCGTCCGAGGGTCCAAAAGAATAAGTGACGGCTAGTTGTAGTGTTTGTATACTCTGTATTTGTTGGTTTTATCAAGCTAAGAGAGCATTCGGGTAAGGTGTCTTCTGAGTTCCAAGTCCCGGAGTTGACCGAAATCCTGAACCCTGAATCTGTGAAATTCTGGGTTTCGGGTGATCTGATACTCTGGGTTTGCCTTTTGGTGTGGAGGTGCGTTCTGGATTAGACGTGCACTCCGGCACTTCTTCAAGGCTACACTTACAATCGGTGGAGTGCCGTTCCGTCGAAGACAAACGAGCCGACAGGGATTACACGAGGTACCCACGCCGACCAAGGGGAGTGATTCTCAGGGTTTAAAGCTTGGCGGCTGCGAACCCCTGGGTCAATCGCCTTGCTGTTGACTCTCAAGTCGATTCTCTGGGTTTACACCCTGAGGAACATCTTGGGCCGCGCTATACAAACCCCCTGGGCGATAAAGGTTTCATCGGCCTCGCCACAGCTGGTGCGCGTGCCCGGATTCGAACCAGGGATTTCACCGAAATCAAGTGTTGAATGAGAGCTGAGTGCCTATCAACTTCAAGCTACCAAGATGTCTGGAGGACGAGGGGCGAAGAAGAGTGGACGAGGTGACGGAGGACGCGGTGAAGCGTTACGTCAGTCGCGTCGTGTTCAAGGTTTGGGGCCTGAGGAGCACAAGGACCTGGAAACAGTTGTCCGCGACGCTCGGAAGGCGAAGAGGGCTGCTCGCGAAGGCGAGGCAGCGCAAGGTCGGGAATCATGCAAGTCCCACATCATCCATATCCATATCAAATCATTCCAACCCTTCGGATCTGGGTATATGAGTAGATCGTATGCCAATCCATCCATCACGTCCCACTCAGGGCTCCACTGATCTCCTTCAATCTGGTGACACGAGGCGGTTTCCAGAAATTTGCCGACGACGTGCCGTCACCTCCGTGACTTGGAGTGTGTATTGAATTGTGATTGGTGGATGACTCGGATGCGGCGCGGCTGTACCCGTGTGACACGGATGGCGATTGTGGGTAGAAAATGATGTTATGGGATAAATCCAGTACTTGACCGCAGATGGGCCCAACTGGCTGGAAGTGTGATTCCTGGGAGTGCACACCCAGGGGTGCAAAGAACACTCAGTCCAGCCGCGGACTTTCCCTTACGATGAGTGCCTAAAGTCTGGCGGAAAGTGTCTCTGGAGAACGTATCCCAGAGTACACCTCATCTTGCTGTGGACCAGAGTAACAACAAAGGATCATATTACCCTGAGAAATCAACCCACTACCACCGTGATCATGCGCAGGAGGCCGCTAAACCCGCTAAGCGCTTGGATTTATGGAGATATATGCGAGTCTGTGACGCAGCAGACCTAATATCCAGAGTACCGCATGATTACCCAGAGTTCACCCCCCCTGAGTACGGGTGACCCAGAGTTCAAGATGAATCTCTGGGCTTGGATCACGAATCCAGACTCTAAATACCAAAATCAAGTATCTCCCAAGTCAATATCCAGAGATCATCATAACCCTCCAAGGACCCCCAGAGTTTCACAGAGATTTCAGGGATGACCCTGACTCTTCAGGCAAGTCCAGTAAGAATTGTGAGAACACCCAGTGCATTTTCTTTGAAAGACGTGAAGCTAACTACTTCACAAAATACGAAAGCAATGTCTAAGCTTATTCTGTGCTGCACCCCAATATGATTGCTTTCTCGGTAATACGTTGTGCCACGCAGCTTCTGTGTTCAGTGATCATCGTTTTCTTCATGTGATTCTCTGGATTTCGAGTCAGTCCGAAGCCAGTTTGTAATCAAGTGATGTGTGACCTTGAAGGATCAACATGGATGTGCAGGTTGGACGCTTTCAAGGAATCGAGAGGGAATCCCGTGTCATATTAGACCAAGGCTAAAGACCCACATTTGGCACATTCGAACCCCGACAACAATGGAATCGCAAGACGATCGCAAGCTTGGACCGCTGAACCCAAGGTATGCTCAAGACAAGATATTCGACCTCAAGCATAGTGAACAGAAGATATTTGCCCAAAGAAGAAATGCAGAAAGAGATAGAGAAAGAGAAGTAGCTGATAAAAGACAAACAGAGTTCAATTTTCCCTGTACTGCGCAAGTGACTTCGGCCAAGCCTGCCGACGACCATTCCGGAGGACCCGAGACTACGACCGCGGGACGCTAAGGGCACATCAACGGTGAAGGACGACCGTCTGTGTGGACTCCATCAAACTCAAGTCCAGTTAGGTGGGGACCAGTGACGGCCTTGAGCTTCCTGGGGTGATCCATCTATTCCATATCCTAGTTGGGTCACTTGCTGTGCTCGTGGTAGCCCATTTCATATTACCGAGGGTATTCTGGGGTGCTAGGTAGTCGCCTCCAGGATTTTGTATTGACTGCTTGTGTGAAGGGAAGGTTATTGATAGTGATTGTATTTTCCTCCTGTATTGGGGGTGGTGCGCGTTTGTGTGAGTCTCAGGGGAGCTAGGCCCCTGAATTTAGGGTTCGAGTGAGCCTAGTGTAGGAGTGACCCACCGTCCGAGGGTCCAAAAGAATAAGTGACGGCTAGTTGTAGTGTTTGTATACTCTGTATTTGTTGGTTTTATCAAGCTAAGAGAGCATTCGGGTAAGGTGTCTTCTGAGTTCCAAGTCCCGGAGTTGACCGAAATCCTGAACCCTGAATCTGTGAAATTCTGGGTTTCGGGTGATCTGATACTCTGGGTTTGCCTTTTGGTGTGGAGGTGCGTTCTGGATTAGACGTGCACTCCGGCACTTCTTCAAGGCTACACTTACAATCGGTGGAGTGCCGTTCCGTCGAAGACAAACGAGCCGACAGGGATTACACGAGGTACCCACGCCGACCAAGGGGAGTGATTCTCAGGGTTTAAAGCTTGGCGGCTGCGAACCCCTGGGTCAATCGCCTTGCTGTTGACTCTCAAGTCGATTCTCTGGGTTTACACCCTGAGGAACATCTTGGGCCGCGCTATACAAACCCCCTGGGCGATAAAGGTTTCATCGGCCTCGCCACAGCTGGTGCGCGTGCCCGGATTCGAACCAGGGATTTCACCGAAATCAAGTGTTGAATGAGAGCTGAGTGCCTATCAACTTCAAGCTACCAAGATGTCTGGAGGACGAGGGGCGAAGAAGAGTGGACGAGGTGACGGAGGACGCGGTGAAGCGTTACGTCAGTCGCGTCGTGTTCAAGGTTTGGGGCCTGAGGAGCACAAGGACCTGGAAACAGTTGTCCGCGACGCTCGGAAGGCGAAGAGGGCTGCTCGCGAAGGCGAGGCAGCGCAAGGTCGGGACGTCGAGGCGTCTGCCGCTCAAGATCAGTCGGCCGCTGGATCGCAAACCCCAGAGGATCAAGTTTCCCCTGGGTCCCAAGGTTCATCGGAGGCGAATTCTGGGTTGCAGACCCCTGAAGTCCCAGAGGAGCACACCTGCGAGGGTGGTGCTCAGGCGTCGGAGGGAGGCGCCAATGTGGTTGAGTCCCCGGAGGTGATTGACCTGGTCTCATCTACGGACGAGTCTGTTGTGGAAGTGAAGCCGGACCCTGTGCGAGTGAAGGAAGAGGCGATGACCCTGAGTTCCAAAGTGAATTCTGGGTTCGCACCACCCGAACCTAGGGTTTTAGCGCCGAGTCCACAAGTGAAACCTGAAGATGACATTGGGTTATGGCTACGCCTGCTCCAGAATCGGGATCAGCGGCGTCGGATGCTGAGAACATGGTATTGTATATCCGACGCGAAGTTCGACGCTGGGAAGAGGCGAACCCTGGAAAAGTGACACCCCAAGTGTCGTTTATGAGTGGCCGACTGCGAAGCCGGATGCCAACTCGTACTTCGCTGCCGCGTATGCGACTGGTGACTACTTCAAGTGGCGTTTGTCTCTGGTGAATCAAGACGAGGCCTGGATCTCTGAGTTCCACGTAGCCCGGTGGGGCGTCGGAACGGCCCAGGATCTTATGGCAACTACGATCCCCTAGAGTATCATGACCGCGTGCGAGTGTGTCGCCATTCTGCAGACTCTGTTCTTTGAAGCTGGTTTCGAGTTCGTCAACTTGATTTCCGGTTGGTCTGCGACACGTGCTTCTAGGATTCCGGAAAGTCTGGTGCGTTCGGTCATGGAGGAAGTCCAGAATTTCATTGCGGTGGAACTAGTGGAGTGGAGATTGGTGATAGCTGGTGTACCTTTCAAGGTGTACTCCGAAGATCACGCCGCACCAATTGTTCAAGAGCAAGTGCCAAGATTGGAGTACCACAAGGAAGATGGAGACGGTGATCTATTGATGACCGATTACGACGCGGATCTACTGGGTCATCAGTTCGTTCTGATGTTCAGAGTCACTGGCCTCAGGATTTCACGAAGCCCGCGAGGATCTAGTGATGGTGAGCCGCAATCCAAGCGTTTCCAACATGGACCGCCTCGCCCACAAGTCCCGTCGACGCCTTCGGCCCTATCCACGCCGTCGTTGTCTTCTCTTCCAGCGTACAAGTCCTCGACCAGTACTTCGCTTCAGAATTCCACTCCCCTGAATTCCATGTCCAATGGACGTGAGTCTCTGGAGATGGAAGCCAAGGATGCTGTTTCCGGACTTGGTGCCAAGTGTCATCGGCACTTCACGCGCTTCAGATGAGAGTACTGCCTCAGGTGCCCAGACGTCTTACGGTAGTTCTTCGTCTTCGTCGATGAGATCGCTTGGACAACAAGTAGGAGCCCTGGCACTCGTTGCTCAGAGTGCAAGTTTTTTCGCGGCTGCTGGTGAGCTTGGATTCCAAGTCACCCGGACGGTCGTTCCTCATAGTCATGCAGCAGTCGAGCAAGAGGACGTTGAGATGGCGTCGTCAGTACACTCTGATCCAGAAATGGCACCCAAGAATACCAGTCTCCCCATGATTTCAGCAACTACAGCCGAGCCAAAACTCAGCGTTTCTTCCCCGAGTTCAGGGTTTGACGTGCGTGAGGAACGTCGGTGGCGACGAGCGGAGCCAGCATCAGAGTTCGAAGAGTGAAGCGCACTCTCGGCGTTCAACGAGGTCCAGGAAATCAGTTGCTTCGAGCCGCTCGAGTGCGTCTAGATCTGCTTCGTCTGTGTCTTCGAGATCGGGCCCGCCCAAATTGAGCTGAATGTCTTGCGACAACAGCAGGAGTGGCAAGCCCGTATGGAGCAAGAGCAACGCGAGTTCCTCGCCAGAGAACGCCTGGACGCTTTGGAGCGAGAGCGACTCAGAGAACAACGTGACTTGGACGCGCGTCGTCCAGATCCAGGAACTCACGGATCGCTTCGTACATGCAGAAGTTGCCCGGCGAGACGCAGAACGGCGTATGAAGGATGCGGAAGCATGCAAGATTCATGGTCCTACCGAACTCAGGGTGTACCCAGAGTGTCATGGAGGCTGTACGTCTTGAGCGCGAGCGCCTGAATGCCGATTACGCTGAGCGTTGGCAACAGCGCGAGGTCGAAGGAGCGATGCGGAGCGTGCGCGTTGGGCTTCCGAAGTCCACACGAGCTGGAAAGAACAAATGTCGACTATGGAGCAGAAGGTCCAAGAGCTTGAGGCGGAAGAGAGCGAGAGCGAGCGAGAATCTTCCCAGAACATTCAGCGGTTCCATGCCGGCCAGGTGCGCGACCTTCGTGCAACATTGGCACAAGTTCAAGGGGCGTGCGTGCGACTGGGACCCCTGATTTGGCAACAAATGTGGGGTCGTCAGTGGCCCAGAGTCCTGAAACCGCAACCAGATCCCAGGAGACGATGGTGTATCATCGGAAACGCAATTGTCGCAGGCCAGAGACAGGGAACAGCTGATCTAGTGAAACACTCCCGAAGTCGCTGCTCCTCAGCGAAGGGTGACCCTCGTGCAGTGTTCCGCCGACACTTCTGGCAGGACGAAGCATGTCATGTCAAGCGAGGGCATGGCGCCCCTGAGATCAAGGTAATGCAAGATGTCAAGGCTGAACCTGTACCTGTGCGAAGACCGTCGGATTCCAGGAGGACGACGGCCTCTAAGGCCTCGCAAGACTCTAAGGCAGACTCCAAGCCCTCCGTGTCCAAGAAGCATCGACAAGATAAGAAGAAGCGTAGGGATGTCAATCCTCCATCGACTCCGACCCGAGTTCCGACTCCAGTGACGACGACTCGTCTCTGAAAGCTCTGAGGATAGTTCGGATGAGGACGCTGGGGTTAACCTGACGGCGGCTTCCGCGACTCAGGCTGGCACTACGCTCCTGACATTCCGGCCGTATATCAACTCGAATACTCTGGGTGAGTTCGACACTAAGGCGTCACTCAGAGAACGGGTGCACTGGTGGGAACGTTTCACGAACATGGCAGCTCAGGGAGGTTGGTCCACGAAAATGCGAACTCAGGAACTCAAGCTAAAGCTCCCAGGAGCTGCGCGTGACTGGTTCACCAGTTACCCCAAGCATACTCAGCTGACGGAAAGGAGTTGGCGTCTGCATTCAGGAAGAAATACTGCAAGGCGCGTTCGTCGTATTCTGAACGATATTTCACGATGGAAATGAAGAACTCAGAAAGCGCCCTGGATTTCTTCTATCGTCTGAATTCCGCCGCCGGCAAAGCTGACATTGACTTTCGCAAGTCCTCGAAGCGTCTGGAGAAGCATATTCGGAGGTTCATCACGAAACTCAAAGACACGCGTCTCAACGTCGCTGCAAGTCAAGATTCAGGATATTGCTGACCTGGAGTACGCTTTGGAGCAGGACGAAGAAGTTGTAGTCGTAGCGAACCGAGATGCTCAAGTTCGCGACTTTCGTGCCGACAACATCCCTCAGGGACGTTTCAAGCCGAAACGTGCCGGGCGTGCGTAGTGACTAGGGGCGAGGTCTCTGACTCCGAGTCAGATGAAGACCCTGAGATTCTATGCGCGCTTCCAGGAAGTTGTGGACGAACCCAGTGTTGCTGCAAGGATTTCGAGTGCGAATTCAGGGTCAACCAACTCGCGAGATCTCTGGAGAAGAAGCTATCACGCCGAGCGCTGGGAATCTGCCGAGCACGAAGGTGTCGAGTGGACTCAGACTTTGACAAACGAGATATACCGTGTGATGGATAACATGGGATGGCGTCCACCAAACGCCTACTCTGGACCAAGTGCGAATCCTGGATTCCGGTCTCCCCGTCGTGAGAACCCTAACTGGACAAGTTCTGTGAGAAGTGCCGCAAATGGGGACATCCTGAAGAAGACTGCTGGAAAGACAGGAAGTGTGACCGTTGCCTGGAAACAGGCCATCCAACCCACATGTGTCGAGCGCAACCGTGCGAGAACTGTGGCAAGATGCATCTCGGGAAGCCGTGTGAAGACTGGAAGACCCTGGAAGCTGTGCAAGAAACTCGCTCGCCAAGGTGCACTGAAGGACATGCCAAGCCAATTCTGGATACTCCTGGATGGCGAAGCAAACTCTGGGCGGCCGTCAAACCAATAAGCCCGCTGGGTGGGGACCCAGTACGCGTCGGGCCAGTGAAGGCCCCAGAGTTATGTGTCTAGTGTATGTAGGCCCGGAGCTGAGAGCAAGAACCCAAGATAACCAACAATGCATGACTCTTTGATTCAAGATCTCATGACTTTCCCCTGAAATTCAACATCCTGACAAGTGAACCTGGGACGGTGAACTCCTGAAGAATTAGGGAGTACAAACTGAACCTTGGGGAAACGCTATGGATGGTGGGAAGACAATGATCCTGACCCAAAGAAACGTGATGTGGCGATGGTGCATGGTGCCGTGAA